>JAVJAQ010005442.1:322269-356138 GCA_032362365.1 Zygogramma bicolorata
ATATATATATGTGTATGTATAAATTGGTTATTTGTTTCTTTTGTAGTAGGTACTCAGACTCGCTATTTGGCATTTAAGGTTTGAACCTGGCTGTGATTATTAGTTTTTTGTATACTTTACCGAAGAGTTTGGAAATTATTATTATTTTAAACATGTTGTATGTTGTACTTAGGTCGTTATAATTCACTCGTTATTTATATTAACGAGTATATATATATATATATATATATTTTTTTATATATATATATATATATATATTATATATATATATTCATAATTTTGAAAAGTTCCGGCGCCTATGAATGAATCTAACATCTTGGAATGAACCCATCAACAGAGAGTGTTTGTAATTTTTTTATTTTACTTCTATTATAGAAGTTGTAATTTTTATTTTTTAATTCGGAGAAGAAAGCCAAAAAATAATTCATCAAATTGCTTTCTATTGTTTGGTCAGAGCTTTGACATCAGATTGGCAAATTTTATCCTTGTCTCAATACATTCCATACATCTTCACTACTTCATAGGGAAACTCCAACTTGTCTGAAAGTACTGCCAGGTTTTCCAAATCTGATAGTTCTTTTGATGTCAGATTCAAGCCCAATCCATCAGTTATTTCTTTAATTCGTGAATGATTCTGTACTGTGCATTGGTTGTGTTAAATTGTGGGATGTTGCTAACCATGAGGTTTTTAGACCTTTTAAGACGCTCTTCAAGTTCGTAAATTATTGATTCAAAGTCTATAACGGGATTCTGAGGGATGTGAGGTTCAGGACTTGACATGATTTTGTTAGCCAACTCAGTTAGCTTCTTCATTATTGGAAGTAATTTGAGTGTGTCAAGTAATATAATTCAAAGCAAATCAGTAATACGTACACGGAGATAAGAATGAAAGACAATGACATTTGCATTTTATATTTCATCAAGAGATTGTTCTACAGTTTCCACAAATCACAAAAATCAAAATTCACAAGACGATGTTATCATAATTGATGCAAATTTAAAAACAATTAATATTGTCAGTATTCTTTTCAGAATCGAAAAGGTATCAAATCGACATCACACAGTAACGTTAAAAATCAAAGAGAAGAAATCGCATCCGAACATATTAATAAAAAAGTGATGTATTTCAATAAAATCAATCGACTAAAAATCATTGGAGGAAAGAAAAACAGACAATTATTCCAAATTCTCAGCATCAATGAATTGATATCAACTATAAGGTAAATGAACACAAAAGTGTTGCTTCTATTCTCTCCTTTGGTAATTCGTTAAATACCCATCCACTGAAATTCACAAAAAATATAGGAAAAGAATATATAATATTTTCAGATCAAATACTATGCAAGTTTTTAGCAAAATACTTATAATTCCCTACTCCAACCACTAGTTTTAGATTGAAATAATTTTACATTGAAAGAGGAATAAATGCAAGACTTATAGCGTTTCGTTATTATGAATTGGAAGTTCAAAATGATAAATACCTACGACTGTAAAATGTCTTTGCCATTTTCTGAAATAAGGCAGAGGCAACTTCATATCTTACACTGTTATAAAAAGTACTTAAAAATAACTTTCACATCACATCGAATATACAAATTAATTATTGGCATGATCAAGCATAATCACTGGCAAACACAGGGTCCCGTTTGATAAAAGTGTCGAAAAAAGTTTGGAAGAACTTTTGTCAAGAAACGCCATTATATTTTTGATACTTTCAAAGAATGTTCCTGAACTGAAAACAAAAACAATTTACTCTATACACTCTCCAAATAAAAAAATGTATTCGTTATATATATACAAATCAAGTAGTTATGAACATAATAAAATATGAATAACACCAAGACTATCTCCTTGAACAAATATCATAGCGACAGTTTTTTCATAATTCGAAAATTTTCAAAATTGTAGCAAACTTCTTACGACCCTTTTGATTACATAGACAGAGTGAGATAGAATTGACAGACTATATCAGTATCAACACTATTGAGTATTAATAACCAATAATTCTGCAGGTTATACAAAATAATTGAACATTTGTTTCCAACTAGGTATGCAGTAAGGAATATTCTCATTCTCTAATCTGGTAATTGGCTGACAATAACCGAAGCACTTATTTGCAGTATATGCAATGGCACAGTCAAGCCATGAATAGGAATAATTCGTTAATTACAGAATATATCTCAATATATACTCGAAGGGACCTCTCTTCAACACCACTACTCCAACCAACACAACACTCCATCCTCAAGATGAGATTTATTCATTCAATTTTCTTTTTTGTCTATGATAACCAACCAATTCCTTCAAAGCCAACTACCTAGGACACTAAAACAAAAGGCTGACTAAACAACAAAATATCATCTCGGGAGAAACGAAAAGTAATTATATATCAATTAGAGATATGAAAAAAAAAACATCAAAGAAAACAGGAAGAGAATAAGAAATTATGAGATCGAGCAGTAGGAATATATTTTGAATCAAAACTTATTTGGGAGAATCAGTTACTTAATAATCAGAATATGAGTATTTTTCATGCACTTGGAATTTTTTATTCGAACACATACATTTTGCAACTTTTAAAACATAACTATCACATATATATCAACCACTTTCTGGGTGTTCACTACTTATTTTAGCGAGTGCCAATTTTTTCTCACCCCAAAAAAAAAAGAAAAACTAATTGCTTTGCCACAATAGATACTTAATCTCCATAGGAGAGGATTCAATCATTTCACAAATATTGGAAACAGTCGTCTAATCTACCTCACTCAGAAAAAATGACTCACATGTTCAAAATGTACACAAGTGGGATATTCCTTGGAAGTATTTGAATGGGGTATTTTGACATGTAAAACTTAAATTAAAAAAAATCATAAATAAAATGCTACTTATAAAAACATGATTAGATGCCTTTCGGGTAGTTCTTTTTAAGTCCTTGAGCTTTATTAAAACAACCTAATTAATAAGCCGGAATGTGTGCAAAAAAGGCTGCAACCTCAAATTAACTAAAATATCATTATATTTCATTGAATCAACTGTTCAAGGGAGTAAGCACTCCAATAATACCGAAAAATTCATTATAACATAATAGTTGCTCTAATTTATATGGATTCTAATTCAATTACTTTCCTGATCTCATTTTATTACAGGCCTGCTAAAAATAATGGGACAATTAATGCTATCAGTCTTAATGTAAAAACAAATTCATTACCAATTATGGAATCACACATTAACTATTACAATAGAAAAAATGTCTACGGAAATCTTTCAATATTTAGAGCTGCATATGATTGAAATTAATATCTCTGTAAACAGTAGTCAGATTATCATTTTGATAAAGGAATACTATCTCATTTGCAATTCCATTGTGCTCTTGTGGACACAAATTCCAAGGTAGATGTTCCAATTCTAATAGAGCCCAATATATCGCTTTCCCCTTCAAAAGAACTTTGAATGTTATTTCACACTTTTTTATAAAATCAACTTTTAACAGTTATTTGTACGATATTCATCTGAAAGAGCCCAAGACTACTGAACTTTCAAACAGAAACTAGTATGCCTTGTTAATAGAGCAAACATTATCTTTTACTTTGAGAAATTTTTCACAATGCTATTCA
This sequence comes from Zygogramma bicolorata, assembly GCA_032362365.1. Lineage (NCBI taxonomy): Eukaryota > Metazoa > Arthropoda > Insecta > Coleoptera > Chrysomelidae > Zygogramma > Zygogramma bicolorata. The sequence goes on from JAVJAQ010005442.1 coordinate 325,887, forward strand.
ATGGAACGTTTATACAGAAAACGTTAAAGTAAAAGTGTCGAGATGAACGCTTCCATTGATTAATAATGCGACAACTTTCTTTAAGGTTGGTCTATGAACCAGGCATTACTCAGTTCCTTCCTGTATTCATCATAAGATTTTACTTTTTAAGTGTGAGACTGTAATTCTGGATAGCTCTATATTGCACTAACCCATCAGACATAAGTTATTCACACATTACCTTCAATAAGAGATAGGATATAAATAATGAGAACAAATGTTTGAATGAGTAGGGTCAAGATATAAATTATCTATTTTGGTTATTTTCATACTGCCGTTATATACTCTAATAAATGAAAACTGTTGTGTGCTAGAAATACAGTTGACTCAATAAGAAAAGATGTTTGATTGAGTGCAAGAGGTTAAAATTTTTGAAATGGACTCGGAAATATGTACAAATGTAGTTCCTTCATATACCAACATTTACTGATGTTTCGTACACTGAAAATGGCGAATATATTTGTTATATCATACTAGTTTATTATTGTTTTATTGCTAAGTTTCCAGCTATATAGTTTCTCTGCTCCTGAATATCACATTTCAACGACTTTCTGAATTGCACCTACCTCCTCAAAGCCTGATGACTTTACTTCAAATGATTATCTTAATAATGTGTGTAATTTGTGTGTGGATGTATTTTAATTAGATACCTTGCATTAATTTCTATGCATTGTGTGTATAATATTTTGTGACAAGTTACTTTTTGGTTCACACAAGCCATAAAAACACCAACAATGTCTGTTTGTATACGTTTCAAATCTTACATTTTCTCTACCAACCATGGTACCTAGTCGGAATCAAATAGAATTCTCAATTTTTTTATAGTATTCATATCATTGATGCAAAAACGAACTAGTATGACATAAAAAAGTTTGTATGTACCACGAGTATAAATAGTTATATATGCCCTCGAGCGACTTACAAATCCTCAGATCAGGAATCGTCGCCCTTAGGGCATAAACATCTACTTTATACCCTTAGTATATAATATAGATAACTATTATGTTATCGTCTGACTGCGACTAACAAGCGGAAGTGGTGGATTACATTTCAGTTGGAAATTGTTCTGTGGCTATCTTATTCATGACAGTTCGAGGTGAACAAGTTCCTCAAAACAAACTGTTTTCTTTTGGTACTTGGACAAACTATGAAAATCTATATAGTATGTATAGGAGAAAGTATGATTTCGAAAAAGAGCAAAACTAACAATTTTATAGAGAATGGAAACACATATTCCCATATTTCTTTCTTTCAAAGCCTAGATACCATTTGCAGAATAGAACAGGAACAAATCAAGTGATTTAAACTGCAGAGAGTATGCAAAACTGCCAAACAATACTTTTACCAGTTTATAATGTGTAAAACTATTTTGAATAATCAACCAGTTGGAGGAATATTTGATTGTTCATGAAGAATATTCAAAGTGAATATAAAAAAACCTGTTGTCTGAAAAAACAAAAATTATATGGGAGCTATTTGGGAACCTTTATCAATGATCTCATTTGATGCATTGAATTTTTATGTGGAATTCCCCTGTAAAATGATGAATGTATTTAGGTTATGACAGTATTAACAGAAAGTGGATGAGAAAATGAAAGTATACATGATATTATCACAAAAGCTTCGAAGCAGTTTTGTTTTTCGATAGCCGAATACGGCGTTTACAATAAACGATCACGCAGATCAATCTACAGCAACTTCCTAGCTCAATCACTCAGCCGAAACCTCTTTCATAACCTCGATCAGAACGAAAACCGGACGCCGAAAGTAGAGAACGGTTGCAGCCTTTCTTCGAATCCGGCCTACTATAATAATATTATCGATAGTTTCAGTCACACGTCTAAATAAATAAAACTACACTACTGTCGATATACTGCCGGCATCGCCACGCCGTTTCCCGGTTTCACGTAGTCCCCGATCATCAAGTTGGCACTGACCGGATAGTTCCCCATGACGAGGGGCTGCTGTTGATGCGTCGGAGATGTGAACAGCGACGGAGAGATGGCGCCGCCGATAAGTTGAGCCGTGTGAGTCGAAGTCGGGCTGGCCGCTACTCGACCCCGTCCCGTGCTGGATATGCAGCCCGGGTGAATATTTGGTTGCGATGCATCTAGTGTGAGAGAATGAGATGTGTAATGTAATGACACAATCAACGAGTTTTGGTGGTGAGTATAACAGATGCTCTTTGGAGTGGATGAATTATTCTTCTCTTAGCTTTTTGGTTAGTTCAACCTACCATAATTTGACAAATATCCGAAATCTATACAAGAATTACACGTGTATGAGGGATTATACTAGTTGGTCCCAAAAAGTTGAAGCGATAAAAAATATGTTTATTCTGAATGGTAAAATCAAACATTCAGTAAGCACCTTGTCATATTACATATTTTAATTTGAAAGTGTGGTAAATGACGATTCACAAAATCATTGAGATTTTATGTCTGGATTGGAACATGAAAGCACATTCGGTTTCCAAAACATCAATGGTACAGATAAGTTCTTCTGATAGAGATCCAATTTTTTTCCATTTACGAATTTAAATAATATGACTGCTGACAAACTTTGTGATTTCCTCGAGAAAGAAGAGTTGTCTCTAGCATATCAACTTTTTTGTGTAAAACTCGAAGTTTCACCTTCTGCACGTGTATAGATTCGAAATGACTTTTTAATTTTTTCAGATCACAATAGGATGAAATATCCAGAAAATACAAAAAATTTCGAGCAATTACGAGTAAGAAAAAAATAATGATATAAATTAAAGATTAAATGAACACATGAAAACAAATTCAAAAAAAAAAATATTTGGAATTTCATGCCTGTGAATTTGGACAAATGAAATGCTATCATTTAGACCTGTCCCTATGGTAATGATCCGATTATACTGCAAATTCCCCTGCCTAGTCACAAAGTAATAAGTGAAAATTTCCCAGACTCGAAACATCATCTGTCAACTTTGTTATGGAAATTTTATAACGAAATATCTCTGAAAATGAGGTAACAAACCATATTATCAGGGATTTAGTCTAGTAATCAGAACATAAACTCTTATCAACCCAATCATTATCGGTTCAAATCTTCTGTGGATCTTTTTTTATTATTCCTCTCTTTTACGAAACTTTTTCGCCTAATTCAATTGAACTAGGGATGATTTTGATTCAGATCATATGTTGTACTAAACAATATCAATTTCAGATAATTCTTGCATGAAATTTTTTTACCGATTCTTCCACGAGCTTGACAAATGTCGGATTTTTTTTCTCAGTTGAGAATTTGTCAGAAAATATTTGCAAGTGGAAGCAATTTCCGGAAACCATTCATGCTCTAGGGAGATTATAAGTGAAATATCACAGTGAACAGTATAAGTTGTTTGATTGTGGATTTTCATCAAGTATTCACCAGTTCTAGTCAGCAAATAAAAAATTATATTTTCTTTCGAAGAACTTTCCTAGTATTAAACATATTATAAATGGCATCACAAGAGTTGGTTTCATCCTACTCTAAAGAGTTGGTATAGATATAAATAATAGAAACATAAATGAAATGAAATCATTAGTCAATATCAACTGTTAAACGTGAAATGTAAAAAAAACACCTCAAATAGTCAAACATAATTATCTTTTCAGCATTACACATTCCTTAATTTTTTTCTGAAAATGAATATTTTTCTTGATGTTTTAATAGAAGCAGGTTTTCCATTGTATTCTTTCAAAACATTATGACTGAACTCCGAACAAAATTTAGGTGTAACATATTTTCTTGTCTAATACAGTAAGTGTGAAACTTTCAGTTTAATATAAACGTTATATTTGTTGTTCATTTTGTCAGTGACGTATCGCGTTTTTGCTGAACTTGAAGACGGAATTTAAAAAAATTTAAAAAAAAGTGCAAATACTCTCCCTTGGCGACTTTTCAGAAGCTAAATGCCCCCTTTTCCAAGCCTTTTCACAATTTTGCTTTATTATATTGCAGTTACGTATCCAGGCAAGTTTTCAGAGGAGAATAGAAATTGAGATGCATTATAATTATAAAATTCAAACATCATAAGAATCAAGTCATCTTTCGAACAATTTGTTCAGGCTAGTCTCAAATTACCTACACAGTAGTTTTCGACTGGCACCTGTCAGAAAACAACTACTCCCCTGGCTAATACCACGAAGGGCATTGAATTATATCCGACTGGTGCCAGTGCAGGTTTCTACACAGAATAAAATCCTGCATTTGCTTTCGTCGATACAAATGAAGGAATTGATTTTCAATCATAGGGACGGACACACTTGCAGACCGGTTTCGGGCTATTTGGCCACTCGTCAGTACAAGGCAGTGCCATCATCAACATAAAGTTGATGACTTTCCATAATTAAAAATCAAAATCCTTCATAGTATCAAGCCCAAGCCCCGACCAAAGCTGATGCGAACAACAAAGTTATTGCGCCATCTACCCATGGACGAGGTATTCCAAAAGCAGACCGAATTCGCCCATTCCTCCTGCGAGGAAATGTAAAAACATTCGATAGTCAGTTGGCATACTTGAAGACTGGCGTTAAATCATATCATCTTTCGAACAATTCGTTCAGGCCAGTCTCAAATTACCTACACAGTAGGTTTCGGCTGGCACCTGTCAGGAAACAACTACTCCCCTGGCTAATACCACGAAGGGCATTGAATTATATCCGACCGGTACCAGTGCAGGTTTCTTCGCAGAAGAAAATCCTGCATTTGCTTTCGTCGATACAAATGAAGGAATTGATTTGATTTAACGCCAGTCTTCAAGTATGCCCACTGACTATGTCGAATGATGATAAGAATCAGTGCTCTAGTGAATAATCTTTTGAATGTGAAGAAATGCTGTATCAATCAATATCGCCTAAATCGTTAAAAGGTTCCTAATGGTTATCCAATCGAGAATGAAACTGCATGTGTAAGATATATACAATATAAAACACACAAATATAATATAATCAAATTTTCCTAAAACATTGGCGTTTGTCTCCCTAAATTCAGTGAAATCAGTAAGTTTCGAATTTGAAAGAAAAATTGATTTCTTATAATTATTTTTATATACAGGATTGAATGTTTTAACTCACATATGAGAAGTTATATTCAAATAATTTTTTATTTTTATATTTCCCTTATTAAAAAAGAGACAGTCGATTGAGGAATTATTTTTTTACTTCTTTCATAGAAGTTTTAATTTATATCTTTTGATTGAGAGAAAAAATCCAAAAAAATATTCCTCAAACCTCTTTCTCTCCACAAAAATACCCAAGTTCATAACTAGACAGTTGATGTTATTTTGCCAGGCCATTCGAACACATCTTTAATTTTTTTACGAAGTACTTTGACAATTACAAGTTATAATAATTATCCATAACCATTGGATGACTAGGGAAAAATTTGCTGCTTACTAATTCCAAATAATCATTTTTTCCACAATAGTTTGAACAAAATTTCCACTCAAGTTTCAACAGGTTTCCAAAGCAGGTATATCTCAAACAAATATATATACAACGAAAAGTTGGAGCATGTTATTGCAAAACAAGAACTTACGAAAGTTGAGGTTATAAAAAAAACTAATTCGTTCCTGAAGAGACAATAAAGTCTCTGAAGCTTGAACAAAAACAAAAGTTCTCATTTTTCTCGTCTCCGACCGCAATACTTGTTCCAACCTTTGGCTGTTTCTCAACTTATCCAATCAAGCTAACTTCTTCCCTCTACTATATATACATAAAAATGAAAATATCAATTTGACAAAAACATGAGAAGTTACTATTTTGACGTTCATAAATGAAGATGGATTCGATGATCACATAATGAGTTATGACTTATTGCCACAATGTAATGAATGATAAATGGGTTTGGATGGAATAGCGAGATGAATCGTCAGTATGAAGTATGAAATGAATATAATAGTTGTTATTGATTCAGAAATATATACAATGAGAATCAACTAAGCGAGCACGAAAATATCATTAAAAAAAACGTTTGAAAATATCTTTCAATTCTCTATAAGTTTGTGAAATTCATCATACTTTTGGATACGAAGGAAATAATTTGAAAGAGTAATTTCTATTCTGGATGAAAAAAAATTTGGTCTTGGAACAAAATGTATCAAGTAAATCAGATGGTTTCCAATTCTGCCACCTACCACAAATCAGTTCCCAACTTTTCTACTTAAGAAGAATAATGGACACGATTTTAAGTGTGCACTACTCAGCTCGGTTCTTTGAACCTGTCTAATAATCAGTTTTTCTTGAGGATTTGAAAATATTTTCTACCACTTGAGGAATCTTGCAGAAATAAGGAAATAAGAACATAATAGTATCGTTTCCAATATGTACATTTTTTATTCATATAATCATTAATACAAATTGTACTTAATGCCATAATTTTGTTGTTTCTAGCAAAAAACCAAAACAAATGGTATGGGTTCATGTCTCCATGAAAATTAATTGACTTTAATTTGACAAAGTACTTGTTCATGTTCATTCAAGTGACATTTTTCCATTTAAAAGGGGAGTTTGTGAAGAATTAAGAATTAAGCAGTGTTTCCATAGTCAAAATACTCACATTATTTTTTCGTTCCAATGTTATTTTTCTTCTTAGATGCGAAGATAAATCTAATTCATATACATAATCATGACGGCTTGTCATAAAAAAAAACAATGAAAGAATTGACTTTGAAAATATAATTTTGTGAAAATCTACTGTTTTATATTTTTTAGAATATTAATATATGCATAAAAAAGTTTGTTATTCAATCACTATTTGACATATTTCTGACAATAACCACTGAAATTGTAAATTTTAGTATGGATATTTCCATTCCAAGAAAAAGGACATTTGAAATTATTCAATAATCGATAAATATAATATTGCAATAGTACTCATAATGTAATTATATTTGGATAATGTTATTTCGAAAAACTATTCCAAGTGATGTATGGAGTTTTTTAAAGATACTATATATAGCACATTACTTATTATACAACTTTACTGGACCATCTTTGATCATCAACAATGCTCCATAGGCTGTTTTTGACCAATACAGGTAATGAATACATCATGGGGGAAAACTGAAATAATATAAAATCATTCAACTCGAAAAAATTGACAAACAGTAGGTAGTGATAATCAGAATTAGAGTGGATTGTTCCATAAATTCCGTTGAACTTACACTATTTTTACCGAAAAATATTACAATACCTTATGCACAATGTCCCATAAATACATAAGTTATCATATTTTTGAATATATGACCGTCTCATTTCCTTCTGGATATAGTGTACTTCAACTTGTGTGACTATTTGACAAGGTGAAATGTAAAAAAAATCAGTCTCGTCCCTGAGGACATGCTACACTTTTAATTTTATATGAGCTTGCCTTCTACCCAATACCAAAACAGATACTAAATTTGAAAGTAAAAAATAATTTTTAGGATTTTGTGTTTGCTGGTTGAAAAATATTCATTAAACAAGAACAAATTGTGGTCCAGTGCAAAACGTACTATTATGGAATGACTCTCAACAACTTCTACATAAAAGCTCTAGTAGATTTTTTTGCAAAATCTCTGAATAACTTAAGCTTTATTATTTTTTCTTCCTGGAATAATATCTCAATGTAATTATTTTCAATTCCAATGTCAACTCTACACATACCATAGGGAATACAAGTCATTTAATAGTTTTCGGACTGCTACTTGAATTTATGATTAATATTTGCTATATCATTCACCAATTGAATATCTCGCTCCGACTCGTCAATATAATAGAAGGATAACCTTACACTCTTGCTAAACCTTTAACATTGTTCTAATAATTCATGCACTTCAAGTGACCCCAAGTCACCACCTAAGTACAGTTTATCCCTGTTAAGACATAGGGCATGGAAAACTCACCTCCCATATGCTGAGGATCCACTAAGGCAATAAGATTACTAGCCATCAAATTATTGTTCAGTAAAGTCTGAGTGGTGTCCATTGAAACTTCTCCTAGTCCATTAACTGACATGCCGTTCACCATGTTGACAGCATTGCGAACGCCTTGTGCATCCAGCTGGCTCCAGTAACTTTCACTAGGTGAAACATTCGCAACTCCTGAAACCAACCGAATCGTTTGAGACAAATTTAGAGAGAACGTGGAGTTTCTTGAAATCTCGAATTATTGAGATTTTCTTTTTATTAAAAATGGCGCGTAATAGAGGTAAAATATACAGGCTATATAAAAGTAGCTCGTTTTATGTCTATTTGTATGTGTGCATGTATATAGATAAATTCACCTTGCTCCTACAAGAGATATGTATGCGGAACTAGAAAATATATTTCAATTTCACAAACATCAATGAGTTGAGAGGAAGCATTACTTTTGATTTGATATATGATTCCATTTCTCGCAAAAACATAAAACAGGTGTTCATGAAAACGATTACCAAATTTATAAAGAAATTTCATCTCGTGAATTCGTCAATTCGAAAAATGGGGTTCCAAAATTTAGAATGAAAGGATTTTTTCAAAGAATTTCTGACTACTGAATAGTTTTTCATGAAACTCCGGTACTCTTCTCATTATAGAAACTTATGGTCTGTTTGCGTTACTCTGGAACCTGATTCAGGATAAATTCAAAGGAGTTCTGCATTTGAACTGTGACAAGTTTCACGTGATTCCATTTTCAGTAGTTAGATGGGCGACTAATTTTGACTGGTCTGAAACCGTCCTTCAATGAGACCGTGAACAGGATTTATGTTAACGGTTTCAAGGACTCATTTGATTTTAAGCGCATCTGGCTACTCCTCTTGAAAGGCAAAATGTTATGGCAGATATTCGACAGATTTTTATAAATGAACAAATAAGAGAAAGATTTGTGGATACATTCCTTCTCGATAAAGATCATTCATTCATTCAGTTTCCAAAACAGAAACAGATTCGAGTTATATTAGAAGTTGCCGCCTTGTAGGACGTGTTTCATTCAGAAAGAACTGTTTTTAATTAATGCAGCAACTTTTCAAGGTAGATGAAAAATCTGCCCTTGCAAAAAATTAATTTTTTATTTGGAATAATCATAGCTCTTAATGAAGCAATATTATTTTGAAAAATATACATAAAATCACAAAAACAAAATCGATGGACTTTTGCTTTTATCGGTCAGTATGTAATACTTTTTTCCACATTTTAAAATTTACTTCTAATTAATGAATGCATTGACAGTGTGGTACTTTGTTAAATATATCTCTTCACCTTTATAACAAGTTGAAACAATAAAATCTGAGATTTCATTTTCAACAAAATTTAACTCCTTTTTCTCAATGTTCATTTAAAAAAACGAAGACTTATTCATTATTAGGCAAAAAAACATTTTTTGCATCCTGTGAAAACATTTTTAGTGCACTCATATATCATTCTGCTACGGCAATAGATGGATACAATAAATAATTTATTGCATTTATCTACCACTGTTTAAGAAGGTTTTTTTTACACTTGCACAAATACCTATCACCTATGAAAATATAATTCAAAGGATAATGATCCTCAATATTTTGCCCTTACAAATAATATTATATTTCAGCTGTGGCACTTTGTTGAATTATTCGACAAAAAAATGAATGTTTACCTGGAGGTGGCTGTACGGGTGCCCCAGTATATCTGAAATATGGGTTCTTCAAATCCAGAGTATTTTTTGAGGTCTGTGTAGTACCTTCCACATTCAATTCAATAGTTACATCATAACTTTGCCTTTTATTGGCCAAAAGTAGCACTCTGCCTGTCAATACCTGTCCTTGTTTCAACAAGAGTGGCTGTTCCAGCAAGCACCTGACTTGATACCAGTGAGTCAATGGTTCTGTTGGTGCTGTACTCAACCAAATTGTTTGTTGTGAACCAGTGAATGCAACGTCAAACCAAAATGCCAGGCCATGGCACGTACCAGATTCTAAAATATGGAATTCTAAGGGAACATCAATCGTATGAAGATCAGTCTCTTCTGCTTCCAAGAAATCAACTACATGCCTCATAGATTTACTCATACAAATTCTAACATCGAAAGTATCTACAATAGGTTGTCGGAAATATTCCTTCACAGCACAGTTTTGAAGTGCTGATAAATTTACTCCATGGAAACAAGTTTGAAACCAGAAATTTGCTTTGCTATATTGTTCCATATACAGAGCATCATCTGTAAAGGGGGCAATATGTAGATCTCCTCTCGAAGGATACATTTTTCCACCAGGAACAAGCCACTTCTTGGCATTCAAATAAGACTCCAACATTCGCTCATTATACAACATATAACCCATGGGTTCTGATATTATGATATCCACCTTTTCAGGTAATTCGATTTCTTCTATTTTACCTGGAATAACTTTTATGGAGCTGGATAAATGGTTGGCCTCAACTAATTTTTGTGCATAATGTGCCATTGTTGAGGCCTCTACGGCATATATTCGTTTAGCCCCAGCTTGAGCTGCAAAAAATGATAAAATGCCTGATCCAGCACCGACATCTAATACTATTTTGTCTTTGAAATCATCTAAGTTACATAATATTGCTCTCTGGTAAGTATAGGTTCTTACAAAATCTTGAAGCATATTCTGTTGTTGAGAAAGGTATCCATAAAACTGGAAATACTGAGTTGCTGAGGAATCTTCAGTCCGAACAGAAAATACAGATTCATCCTTACCAGATTTGACTTTTGTTATTGCTATAGTGAACTGTCTAGCTTCTTCTTTGTTACAGAATTTAACTAACAATGTATCATTATCGATGGTGAATATGTAAGAGGACGAACCAACACGACAACATTCTGTACTTGAATCTACAGGGAACTCTAGAAGCTGGTTACACTCGTCATTGTCTAAAATCCTTATGCTAATGCCTTGTGGGTCATAGTCTGCCCTCAATTTCACTTTTCTGTTGTATTTCGGAACTGTTTGGTTGTCTTCGTCTACATTAAACACATCAACATTCCACATTTTAGGAGCCATTTCGCTGAGCTGAACCACGAACTGAGGTTATAGTAATTTTTAAACTAAAATTAGTGTAACAAATCCACCGGTAATGACTAGAAGTATGTGATAAAAAACTGATACTTTGTCATTTATAATATTAATGCAATACTAAGTACTCAATATTGTTAATTTTACTCAGAAAACGAACATCAAGCACACAAAGCATTTCATTTAAAACATTTTAATTTTTATAATAAACGCGAATGACAATTGACAAAACGAACAATGTTGCCACTAGCCACTTACCAGTGTTCCCATTCATGAGTTCTTTTTAGACGTGTTCCGTTTCGCTGTCTGGTTAACCAGACTGGTTACTCATGACCGTGTTCCGTTTCCCTGTCTGGTTACCAGACTAACGGCTAATTTGGAAACGGAACGTGGCCCAAGATGGTGATCACTGTGGTTACCAGTACAACTGAACGGTTAAAGGCTGGATTCAGACAGATCCGAAATCCGATCGTACGACGATCCGATAGCTTTCTGATTGGTCTAAATTTAAATTTGGACCAATCACTGAGCGAATGGAACTTGAGGTATAAGATATAAAAACGAACGTCTTTTGAGCATTTGGAGAGTGGAAGATAACATGATATTTTTATATTTATTTTATCTTTTTCGAGCAATATCAGTAATTTGTGCTTGATTGTTTACGAATTTTCTTTTGATAATCCACATTCGTCATGCCAGATTGTTCATTTAAGCTCTTGTTGAAAAAAAAGTAAGCAGGTAGATTGATTTTTTTTCTTCACAATAAAAAAATACTCCACCACACAAACTTTATCACGGCAAGTTTTTATTGAGTTGTCTCCTCCTTGGGAAACCTTCATATCATAGAGTGGATTTCGACAAACACATTAATTTATTATTTTTCGTAACGCACTTCGTGTCAACTGTGGGGCAATTACTAATATTTAAGCTAATATTATATGTTGAGTTCGGAATGTTGTAATGTAGTCTTACCATAATTACGAACTCATTCAACTGTTTTTTACGAGGCTCTGGAAGGGACACCCAAAATAAAAATTTCGCCATTTCTAAAATTCCAAGTTGGAAGTCAGAACTTTATACATCAAAATTCCGAGATGGAAGTCAGAATTTTACATCAAAATTCCGAGTTGTAACTCGGAATTTCAGAGATTCCTCATTTATTGCTACTTGTGCTGTGCTGTTGCGTTGGTGTTATTATATTATTTAGAATGCACCTAGCTATAGAAGTGAATAACAAGCCCTGGTACAAAAATCAATATCGCTTTATTTCTATCAGACAATATACATTTTATCAGAATTGTCAATATTTTTTATTATTGTATCAAATGTACCCACCAGGACAACACGAAAAGTGTTATATTCATAAAATCTGCTGAATAAGTGAATTCATTCGTATACCTATTTCAATGCAACTTGATTGCAAGCAATATGCGACTGGTGCGCAAAACTACGAATCCTTTTACCATGAGCTTTTTGCAGAAACTCTTCAATTTTCAGACCAATTTCAGACTGTAATATGCTAACTTGTTGAAATGAGTAACTTATTTGTCTAAAATTATTTCAGATATCCTATTGGAGGCTATAGGATGAATATTTATGATCTCACTAGACCCTTTTATTTAATTCAAGTTGTGAATATCACAGTTCAGAAACACATCAGTAAATTTTTGGAGGCTTTATATATTATTAGGTTTCAAATTGCTTACTGAAACAGTGGTTGGGAAAATTGCCTAATTAAATAAAAGAATTCATTGAAGTACTATCGTTTATAATCATTTCATTTGTATCCATTTCTCTCAATTATTCCATTCTTAGACTAAAATTATTTCATATACTCTTTCTCTGAGATTCAGATATAGCTGTAATGCATCGTAAAGATTACACAATATGATCATCTTTTCATTGCATGGGGTATTATAAAATGTACATTCTTCTTTCGAAGAGGAAAGTACATTTTGTGGAATTGGAATCGAACGGTTTTCTGCACCATATAAACTAGGAACCTGATACATATGAAAGTTCCACTCTAAAACCAGTTGGTCCAATCCATCCTGGAAAAAATAAGAAATACAATTCTTCAATATCTAATATGTGAGTGATTTTGAATTTGAATATTTATCAACTACTTTGAGGAAGAGATAAAACGATTCCTAGTAGCATGGCATTAGGTGGGACTGAATGACACCTGGTTATTTGGGGTGTGCTATACGGTGCTCTTACAGTACGTTCCGCCACTGTTGAATGTCGAATGGTTTGACATCAAATATGGTGGTTATGATTTTTTCTATCATCTCATATATTTTTGTCCCGCAAATGGTGAATCATTCTCGATGCTTACTTGAACAAATTCTGGAGGAGCTCACCTATATAGGCATGGTTTTAGAAAACTAATCATAGTTGTATAACTACGACACAAATTCAATTCCGTTGACCTGGTAGTCATCACGAATAAAATATGAGTTCAGAACCGTTGATGTAAAAGTTGAGACTTTTTCCAGGAAACGTCTTAACTTTTCTACTAAAGGTTCCAATTTCATCTTTTATGGAATGATGGAACAAAAACCATTCTGAACAATATCAATTATTCCAGCGTCCGTGAAAATGTTCTCCTTTGGTAATATCAATTAGAAAAATCTGAAATGATGATTAACACAAAACAACAGCTTCCCCCCCCACTATTTATAGTCTACCGGGTATTGAAATATATCTGAATAATCCTTAATTTCAACCTGAAAATTCTTATTATGAAAATTTTTATATTCATTCAATAGTTTTTGATAGAGAAACATTTCATTCAGTCTTAAAAGTTGAAGTTGATACCCCGAAAATCCGACTATCAAATCCAAATTCTAATTCTGATGTAAAATTCCGAATTAAAATTCGGAATTTCAAAATTCCGAGTTAAAACTCATGTAAAATTCGGACTTCCAACTCGGAATTTCAAAATTCCGACTTATAATTCGGACTTTTAGGAATGGCGAAATTTTTATTTTGGGTGTCCCTTCCAGAGCTTCGTAGTTTTTCTACTTATTTTTCATTCATAAAATGGCTCTTCTCCATTAAAATCAGGTGAAAACGGTTTCACTTGTTCGACCAGAGTTTAAATCTAAGCCCTAATTTCTTTTCATTGAATACATATGTTCCCAAGCGTTGCGATGGAAATACCAATACCTAGGCGTTTCCAGGCCAGGTGGAACTCTCTAACATGGTCACCACCTTCGGCGCTGTATTAAAACAATACAAAATTGATTTCCCAAGGGGGCGAAGATTTTTTTTTGAGAATTCTGTCGTATTGGGGAATAATTTTGTCACGTTAAATGGTTGACTGGTTCGCGAATACTCTCGAGTTATGGAATAGCGTCTCTTTGCACCGCTATAACTAAGGAAAATCTTGTTACTAAATGTATGACTTGAATCATCGGATTTCGTTTGGATTTCGAGTGATATACTTTAGTAAGTGTAACTCTAAAGAATAACTGGTGCGAATGGCAGTAGGGAGTACCAACGCCTATTTACTGAAGGACTTCAGAAGAAGTCAATTGATTCTGGTATCAAAATACCATGATTAATGTTCACTACTGTCATTCAAGTGCAGACTAGTTCCATTATATTTCTGACAACGAAATTAATGCTTATCAATTAATTTCATATACATAATTTATATCAATAACGATATTAACCATAGCAGTGTCCAGCATAGGTATAGAAAAATCACAATTACATCGTAGCGATGCAACGAAAGTAATATTACATTACTGGAATTTAATGCTGGAAGAACCAGGCATGTTTCTTCTCAAAAAAAGGCGATCTATCATAGTATCCAAATGTCAGGAGTAACTATTCCTACAAAGTCAAGTATCCTATGAATTGCGATCAGTAATAATCTCGCATGGGGAAAACCATGTGAGACCGATCGCTAAAGGTGCTCCTCAGAAGCTGGGATTTCTATTTCGTGTGAAGAAATACTTCTCATCAGCTTCTAATGTTCTACTAGGCTCAGATACGACCTGTCTTGAAATATAATTCTCATGTATGCAACTTGGCAGCAAAATATTCGTTGAAGCTTTATGATTGTTCTATTCAGAGAATAGTCGTTGGTGATTCTTCGTTCGCGGACTCACTCACTTCGTTGGGGCATCGTAGAATCGTCGGAGATTGTATAGATATTTTCAAGGTCGCTGTTCTTCTGAATTGTCATCAATCGTTCCACCCATGGCAGTTTCTACACGGATGACCATCGAGTTCAGAATTCCCACCCCTTTGTTGTGATCTTGGAGACCTGTCGGACCTGCTCTCCTGCTCAGAGATCTTTCATTAATAGAACAGCTGAACTTTTGAAGCTCCTTACAAAGAGATTTCTCCTGGGGTTTACAAATTCCAAAAATTCCAAGTAAATGTTAATTCGTATTTCCTGTCCCTTGATTCACGTGGTAGTGTTCTTTTAACATCACAGGGCATCCCTTTTGTGTGAATCTACATATAAAAAATTTGTTGCTGTCGGTTTGTCGTACCATCGGATTTCGAATCAGTCTGAGTCCAGCCTAATAGTTGAAGTCTTGGTCAAAATGGCGCTGAAATTTTGAAATATGATTAAAATTTTCACTATGTGCAGCAAGCACGATTCATGGTTAACGTTTACATAAAAAGTATAAAAACACTAAAAACTGTATTAGTGGCTCACAAAATTTTACGGTTTGGGATTTTCAACTTCAAAGTTCTAGCCTTAAAGAGTTACCAAAGTGATGATTATTAGTTGGAGTTTTCTTGCATGTGACACTGCGATCTTAATTCGAAATAATCTGTTCATCTGAAACTAATTTCAAAATGTGGCCTTCCTGGTGTCATATAACTAACGTCGATATATCGAGCAAATACGCACTAATAATGTATCACAAAAATAAAGGTATTCATTGTACACCGGAAAAGACCTGAAAAATAAACACCGATCGCTATTGCTACGAAGGCTGGATTCAGACAGATCCGACATCCGATCGTACGACGATCCGATATAGCTTTCTGATTGGTCAAAATTTAAATTTAGATCAATCAGAAAGCTATCGGATCGTCGTACGATCGGATATCGGATCTGTCTGAATCCAGCCTAAGCCACATTCAGCAAAGCTTTTTACAATTTGATGTCAAATTTGGGGTCGATTCTTGAACCACACGTTCGTTCAACGTATACGTTGTCGCTAGGCTGAGACCAATCAGATGTCGATTGCAGCTTAGCAACAACTTAGCAACAGCGTATTCTACTTTCTAATGGTATTAGATTGGCCACCCATTGTCCGGGAGCATCTCGTTCTACCCACATTTCGTAACACCCACAGTGCATAACACCCACATTTCGTTATGCCCACATTTCGTAACACCCACACTCTCCGAACATACCCGAATGATGCGCTGTTGTCAAATTCATCCTTCTTTTAGGTTAGTTAGGTTAAGTTAGATTGGGTTAACAGAAAATTGCAGAATATCCGGTAAATTTTGCAACAGTGCCTCATTCGGGTATGTTCGGAGAGTGTGGGTGTTACGAAATGTGGGTGTTACGCATTGTTGGTGTTACGCACTGTTGGTGTTACGCACTGTGGCTGTTACGAAATGTGGGTGCAACGCAGCGCACCCCATTGTCCTTTATGTTGCGATCTCTTCTCATTAGCCAATCGAATGAAAATGGAAAAACTCGACTACACATTTTCACTCAGTGCAAATTCAGATTCAGTTAAGATTGACAAGAGCGTGTGGGCAACATCTGTAATATTGTATGGAAACCTCCAATAGGTCAATTATTCACCAAAAATCAAGCATTCCAGATTTCGCTACTTCCATCCGAAACTTTCGGAACGTGGCCTCAGTGGCAACGGCAACGTCGGCAACACTGCTGTTACTTCGCAAACTCAAAAATTCAAACTCTACTGTCATTTCCACTTAATTTCATGTGGTATTGTGGTTCTACTGGTTCTGTGTATTTATTAACATTGACATCTAATGGTTATTGTTATCATCAAAAGAAGTTCATTAAGATCAGTTTTTTCATTCTGAATCTATAGACAAGAGTTGACATATTAATAATGACGCAGAATAGGTAAATATAAATTATTGTTTCATATATGCAACTGAATGATTTCATTCCAATCTTTTTGGCGTTTTCAATAAGCTGATAGCAAATTTATTTCAATTCCAGGAAACGTGGACGAAACATTGAAGATGAAGTCGAATGTACACCTTTATCCAAAAGAATAAACAATCTTCACATCAATAACTCGATGCTTCAAGAAAATAGGCCCTCAAACCTTGCTGAATGGGGTCCAGGACCACCAGATTATAGAAACAATGTGCCTGAAACTCCTCCTACATCATCTGAATCTAGTGTAGATTATAACATGCCTGAATATTCCCCAGCTCTAAGTGAGAATCAAAATCCTCATTACTTCAACATAAATAAGCTACTACATGAAATGTATATTCAGAGGGTTCAAAGAGGATATCATCAGAATTGATGATTATTTTTAGACTGCTGTACCTCATGTTTCTGTGAACTTGTTCCATATATGACTTGCTTGTTTTTTCAAGTGATTCTTTTATAGTCAATATTTATTACCTATTTAAATATACCCTACACTGTCTTGTTTCAACTTGCAGACTTATTTTCATTATTCTTTTTAAGGTTGCTGTTTTTGATTTGAAAGCATATTATTATGTTATGGAAATATATTATATATAGAATGTATTTTTTCAATTTATTACTTATATAGAAGTGTGGTGTCTTTGAAAACTGTTTATGACCACATGATGTCATTATTTCAAGCTTTCCTCAAGATATATTTTTTTCTAGAGGAGTTTGCAACTTTTTCAAATTAGTATTGCAATGTGGTGTTAAACAGAAGTATTGGGATTTGAAACAAGGCACATTATATTTTGAGTGATTTATAACACCTAATTTTTTGAATGATTTACTATTATTTTAAGTTTTTCATTATATTTTGAACTAAATGAACTCTATTAAATGTATGAGTTGTATTTTTTTTATACTGATGAAGACCTTAAACATGGATATCATTCATGTAGTTTGAAACTATAATCTAGAGTGCATAGGAAATCTTGTACTGAACATATCATGCATAATTCTTTTTAGTCTTTATGAAATGGTGCACGGTTATTGTTGTTTTACTGTCTTTACATGAAACAAAGGCATACCAGGTCTAGTTTCAGATTTCCTACACTGTGCATGTACAATTTCGATTCATGTGCATCTTATAATGCATAAAAAAGTTGAGAAATCAAAGTTATCAATTGTTAAATGTACATTATGAGTGATGGACTATGAAATAAGTAAACCAGCACAGTAATATTATTTATTATCCACTCAATTGTATGCTTATTTGTTCACTAAACCCTCCTTCAGACTGATAGTTTTGCGGAATGATAAGTTTCCTATTGATAGTTCTTCCAATTCCTAGTAACACTGTTGCAGACAATACTCTTGATATTGTCAGGATTTTACACTGGCAGCCTCGGCTAAGGCCGTCTTGTCTTCTACGTTTCGCGAGTGGCCGCCTTCTTCGGGGGCTTCTTCTCTCCATGACTCCTTTCAATTCTCCGGCGTGTTTTTATTGTTGTGGGGGGTGTGGGTGTTTTTTCTGCTTTGGGGTTTGGGGGGTATTATTTTTTTTTTATATTGTGGGATGGTTTTGTTTTGTGTATGGGGGGGTTGGGTCTGGGGGGGCTCTCCCCTCTCGCGAGCGGAGGTGGGAGGAGAGGACGAAGGACGGCCTTCCGAGGGAAGGTCTCCCATTTAACTTATTGTTTAATTTTTATCTTCCGACGAAAATATCATCACTTAAATAAGGCCAAACGGGAAATAATCCATGATTTTTTATAATTGAGAAGCTGAAGAACAAATGGTGGTAAAAAGTTTTTATATAACTGCTTATGCTGTGGCTTGGATTTACATAATTGTTGACACATCCTTCTCTTCAAAGGCTTACAATCTCAAAAAATTCAAAGAGAATACGAATTCATATCTCTTCATTCTTGTTCTTTGAATATTAACATGCCCGACCTCCCATTCATTACATTTTCCTTTTTTTTTGTATTAACAGCTTGTTCATAGACCAAACTTTCACCTCCTCACAATAATAATAAAATGGAAGAGACAACCAAGAACCAGCCATATCAAACCTACTGTATTTATGGCCATCAAATTTTGAATATGCTTAAGAAATTACATGATTATTTGTTTATTCAATACCTGCGAGATCGAACAAAATATTCCATCATGGATTCATGATACAGCCTTGGTTAGATTGTTATTCGAGACAGATAGTAATGCTGATTAACCCAGTATTCAAATCATTTTCACTTGAAACATCAATCTAATTTTTGACAATGCATTTTCGAAATCCCATTTCTCAATGAACAAAATGCTTGCGAGTTTGTATTTGGATAAACCTTTGTGTAATGGAAATCACAGCCAGCAAACACATCGCATGAACGTTGCTGCGATATCACGACGTGACATAACAAACTACTTACTCTAATATGGTGTGTGCGTAACATGTAATGTCCCAAAACTTATCGGAGGGAACTTGCATTTATCTCGCTCACATGTTCGCCATGTCACACCGATCAGGTGACAATCCCTTGGCCCCTTGCAACGTGAATGCAACAATTGCAACAAGTTTCGCAACGTAATTGCATCAAGATTTGGAACGTCATTACAAGTTTTGCGATATTGCAACAAGTTACTTTATGTAACTTTGGCAATGTTTCATTGCTACATCAAAATATTGAATAACTAATCTCCTCTCCTCTGTATCTCTTGGGCAACTCAATAATTTTTCCTTCGAACTTTCAACGTTTTGAACTGATCAAAATAATGGTGAAGACCCATTTCATACCCATAAGGAAGAATAAATTACAAAATTTTGCATGCTATATTCGTATTGTTTGTGATCTTTCCTCGCGTTATTATTCACAATCAACTTATTTTGCTCAATTCAGTAGATTTAACGACCTCCACACTTTTCGTGTGAAGACTCTAATTACAGGGGGATTATTATAAGACAGAATATGCATTAGTGAAAATTATCCATATCAAGAAACAGCGAGTTACCTATTATGTTGTACTTCTTATCGGACTGCCAAGGTGAAGAGGAAAATTGAGTTACCCGAAAGAGAAGAGATGTTCGTTCTGAGAGGATACGTTTTTTATTAGTGCTTTGAGTCGACCTTTGATAATAATAATATGATGTTATTTTTTATAATACATATTAATTCGAATTTGTTTCTATAATCATTGTAATTATCTATATTACATATCGAAACTTGTTGCAGTTACATCGCAAAATTTGTCGCTGTTATATAGCAAAACTTGTATCTGATATTGGAGGAAAGAGTCCAGAATTTGGGTGCGCTGCGTTGCACCCACAGTGCGTAACACCCACATTTCGTAACACCCAAAGTGCGTAACACCCAAATGTCATAACACCCAAATTTCGTTGTTATCCTTTACTGTGCCCACACTCTCCGAACTCCGAACATACTCGAATGATGCACTGTTGCAAAATTTACCGGATATTCTGCAATTTCCTGTTAACCCAATCTAACCTAACCTAAAAGAAGGATGAATTTGGCAACAGCGCATCATTCGGGTATGTTCGGTGAGTGTGGGCATAACGAAATTTGGGTGTTACGCACTTTGGGTGTTATGCACTGTGGGTGTTACGAAATGTGGGTAGAACGAGATGCTCCCCAGAATTTATACCCTATCCCTATGTGACCTACTACCACAGCGTCTTGAATAATTGCGATTGAACTCTACACGTAAATTGATTGAATAGATCCAGTTTTCGGCATCATGAGTGACGTGAATTTTTGCATCGTTCGTACTCGTCTTGTTTGAGTACGAGGCTATTGTTATTGCTGTTATCACAGAAAGAAAAGTTTGAACACGTGATCACACTGAACTCGCTCAAGTTCAGTGATCAGCACGCACCCTTGTCATTGTCAATGCAATGCCCTTGTCACACACTACCCATAGAATCACGTTCTTTTTCTTTATCCCTGAACATCTAACATGAACGTACAACAAGAATAGTTCAGAATTCTGGCGTAGGAGAGCAGCAGTGGGAGTGGGCAGAGACAGTGGACAGTGACACCTCCGACTCTCCGAGAATGTATTGAGGAGGTATTGATCCGTGATATCAGTGACGTAATGATATGAACCATTTGAATTTATTCAATTTATTGTAGACACTATCAAATTGGATGAGAATTTCGAATTCCAATTTCTGCTCTTACATCGAGTCAATGGAAATACAATCGTTATTCAGACGAAAATTTGCTAAAATATTTTCAAACATGGAATTTTTCGATTGGGTTATAAACATATTTGATGAAACATACAAATTTCAATTTATATTATAATGTTGTATTCAAACCACAGTATGTTTTTAATGTACTACAAACATCTTCCACTGGGAAATGAAAGTTTTAATATTATTGGCGGGAAAATTCAAACGCTAACTGTACATATCACATGCCCTCTACATCTACGCAAAAGCAAAGTTCTTGGCAAGCCTCGACATAACTGACATGAATCGTTTGCTTTGAGCTTTGATGAAGTGGCTGTGCTTTGTGTTGTTGAGGAATTTCCATGTTACAAGTATTGCAAAAGGTGAGTGTTAATTATTTGATAAATTTCGTGTGAAGGGTAACGTACATATACCGCAGACAAACCTTTCGCGTGTCGTGGGTGTTTTTGGGGTAGGGAGCTTCGTCGCTGTGATGTAGAGTTTTGTGGAAGGGGTGCTCCTAGTGTATTCTGGTAGGATATATTCATCCCCACATTCTTCCAAAACCACCACCACTTGCCTCCACCACGTTCAGCGTCATCGCCATAGATACGATTCGCATCTCCCAGAGTTTGGACATTTCTAGTTATTTAGTTCACTTCAAGGTCGTTCACCTAACGGGACATTTTTATGGACATTAAAGGCGTATTAACTGAACGCATAATGCATAATTTAGTAGATAATGTGTTACTAAAATTAAGGGAAATCACATCTACTAGCTGAAAACTGCTACTTCTGATACTTTATTATTGCTTTGGTATTGAATTTGTTCAACAGGGAAATGTAATTTGAGTTATGCATTATGCACTTAATTATTCATTTTGCGTTATACGAAATGATTAATATATTTTCCGTGAATTGAAAAAACGTTTTCGGAACTGTTTATGATAAATTTTGATTCTTTTATTTTCTCGAAATTGTTCACCTTACACCTATTGTACTTTCTCAGTTGATCGAGGTTTTTTTAGAACTCTTAGCACAATGAGATTCATTCTGACTACCTACTACCTTTATCTCTAGTACAATTGGTACGGTTCACGGTTCGGTTACTAGTAGGTACCTTCATATTATTTTGTAACGATGGCGATACAGAATTCACCCATTTTAGGTACAGGTTGTTTCAACATCAGAATCCAGTATTTCTAGTTTTTACGTATCAGTGGCGTACAATGGTGCAAATACCCCTACTAATTTTATAGTTGTTTTCTTTTAGAAAACTGTAAACACAATCATACTAACCCCCTACATCTGCTTGGCCTGGCCATCAGGACAGTTTTTCACAGCATGATGCGGAATACATTAGAGAGAGAAAGGATATGCACTTTGAACATGCTATCTTGCTCATTCTGCAGTCTACTCTCTGTTAGGGCCAGCCCATTAGTTGTAATAATTAAGTTCTATGGGGGAAAACAATAAACAAACTGATTAGTTTTTGTTTTTACTGGTTTTATGACATTTCATCGGCAATAGCGGTGCAAAACTCGTGTATCTTCATCTTCCATTAATCAAATGCTTTTCACCATTTAAATCACTAAGTCTTTTGAAACATACGAAAGAAAGTTTCTGGGGGGCAGATGCGTCATATTGATTCATTTGACAAGTATCTGGAATGCTTAATAGGTACACGATGTTTCGCAAGTATAAGTGAAGATTTTTAGAGCGTTTTCCCGAAGTCAACATAATGTCTTTTTTCCCCTAGTGTTTTCCTTATAATGTATGGTCACAAATACATCCCCCCTGATATGCGAGGTCTGTGAGGCCATACAGGGTTGTGGCCCTACAGGGTCTGTCCATTGGGCCACATACAAATTACGATCATAATAAAAAGTCAGGTCACATGTGATTTGGAACTTCGAGTGAGATTAATTTCTCTGGCATTCGACTCCTTGTTTTCAATAAGTTTTTTTGGAAATAATTGGTTTTCAAGTCATGAAAAACCTGTGAAAGTCAAGAAATATTTTTCTGGAAATCTGAACCCTGAGTGAATAACTCCCGAATTCCACGATATAATTTGTTGCTGCAATTTCCCGCCTGTTGAACATATTTTAATCATTAATCAAGAACTGTAATTTTAAAGTGTTAGCTTTGTCTTTTGGGGATACGAATGTTGTTCTCGCGCCCAAGAACTGTTTTCTTCTGAAACTATTATCAAGTTATTATTCGAAAGAGAACGAGTTTTTATCATGTGTTTGATTAAAAAATACTTATTCTTGTTAGATTCATAAAACTCATTGGTTGCAATAAAGTTGCAGAACTCATTTTTTCTCGAAAACCAATTTGTTGCATTGCTGTGATTGTGTTTTTATACAACTTGCCTTGACCATCTTCAATTATCATGGTCAATGATCCAAATCATAGCCTGTTATTAACCAAAACAGGTAAATAGGTACCGAATACATTATTGAGAGCTGAAATAACAGAATTTTCCATTGAAATGCTTGAAACGATTTCAATTTCATCAATATAACTGAAATAAATTATCAAGATGGTACGTAGGATAATTTTCAGTTTTCACAATAACTCGAATTATAGTAAAGTAAGTTTGCCTATAATTTAATTCGGATTGATACTTTTACCATAATATTTTTGCAATGCCTGATGCAAATAGTTCTCCCAATAAGGTAATAATTCATTAATAATTTTAATGCTGTGATATTTTAAAACATTTGATAATTTTATGACATACCGATGAGTCCGATGAGTCCGATGAGTCCACTTCCATATGTATCATGTAAGCAATGAATGAAATATAAATAATATTATGGGTATGTCTCATCAATGAATGAATTTAAAAATGATTCGAGAATCATATCATAACACAGAAAAGAATCTCTTCATAATATTGATATAGGTGAACAAAAACAACTTGAAAAACAACACTTTTTTTTAATAGAAAAATGGTATAAAAGAAATAAATAATTAGGTAATATCTTGATTTTCGAGCTTAATTTGATCTTCACTCAATGAAGAACAAATCATTCTCAACTTTGTTCATCGTGTTTCAATTAGTTCATATGATATGAAGTTTAAACATAGGAAATCAGGTGAAACTGATGGAGTGAAGGGGATAATAATTTTGAAAATGCGATGAAAAATATTAATACTTTTTCCTGTAAGTGAATAGTACTGTTTTCGTTTCGTTGTTTAGAATAAGAAAGAGAATATTTTGAAAAAATTTAATTGATTATAATAAATTGTTTATTCAATAAACGATGAAAATTCAAATGAAAACAGATATTTTTTAGTTATATGATTTTGAAAAGAAAATGGTTTCTCAATATTGAATGCAAGTGATAGAAAAAATGTTAATTAGCAAAACCGATTTCAAGAAAAAAAAATTTAAAAATATATTTTTTTTAATCACGATTTGTATCGAAGATTATGCTTCCAAAAATAATTTTATAATCATCTTATGAATAACGCATTTGTTTATAATGATATATTATTAATGATATATGTACACGTATTCATCAACAGAGAGTGTTTGTTATTTTTTTTTTTATTTTTTCATGGAAATGGTAATTTCTATTCTTTTATTCTCAGCATGTACTAAATAAATATCGACAGTTCTATTCAATTGGAATTGAAACTTTTCAAATATTATTTTTGATTCACTGTGCCTGTTCCATTATGTGAACGGACTGCGGAGGCAGCCAGCGCAAAATTTGAATTTCAGAATTTTGAACAAGATTTGATGATTTTGATGCGTCTCTGATTTTACACTTTGAAGTAGCGAATTTTGAAGCCCCCCCGCTCTTGCTTGTGGTTGAAAAAAAATCAGGCATTACCTAATGAAAATAAAAAAATTGTTTGAATTCTTTCCGACCATCTATATCCCAAATAAATCTTATCCGAATCCAGGGTTGGGCTGATTAAAATCAAGTGATTAAAATCACGATCAAAACCATGATTTGAATCGCTTGATTTTTAAAATTAAAATCATGATTTAAATCAATTTTTGTTTTTTTATTCAGAACCAGATAACATAATTTATAAGTTTTCTCGAAGATCAAGAGGAGTATCTGCTTTTAGCAAAAACAACAAATAAGAAGTAAATAATTCCAAATTCTTAAACTAAACAACACCTAAATTTTATTACTGTATATTTTCAGTCTATTCATTTTCGTTATACAATTTAAACAAAACCACGAGTTTTCCTCCGTTTTCTACGCCTAATCTTTTTCTAATGTCCGAGTGTACAACTAGCGAAATGCGTGAAATTGTTGGGCAACGTCAATTTATAGGTTGAGAAGGAAAACAAGCCTCGACAGGAATATTCTTGCAAAAAGCACAACAAACGCGTTCGTGTTCGTGCCTCACTCGGCACTGTATAGCGAGTGTATAGGACAGAAGGAAAACAAATCGCGACAAGAATCTTCTTGCAAGAAGCGCGAAAAATGCGTTGTCACAAGTTTTTGAGCCGCAAATTGAATTAAAATTTTTAGACTTATATATTAAAAAAATCTACAAGAATTTCAAAGAATCAAAATGTTCAAATTTTATATTTGAATTTAAACAATCAGAAAAATCAATGATTTTTGATTTTTTTTATAAAAATCAGATTTTGCCCCACCTTGTCCGAATCAGAAATGATATACAAGATGTATCACTTCAACACTAACCGCCCTTGTATCATTCTTTACTTGAAGTATTTGAAAACCGTTTTTTATTATATAAGGTTTCAAGAGACGTACGTGCCATATATTTTTTTTTTCATAAACATGCTGAATGTGTTTTACCAAAAAATTGTCCTCTTTTTCTCTTAGTAAACTGGATTTTTTAGAAAAAGGTGAGTTTATTCATAACCAAGTCTCCTGAAATTCTATATAATCTATAAGTCACCTTTTCAATACGACTTCAAACAAAAGAGTAAGGGTGATATTCGGGTGTTTGGGATGATTTCGACCTTTTTTAAATACATACTTTCAAAAAATGTTTTTTGAAATCATAAAAATCATGTTGGTTTTATATCCCAGTTAACCACGATTTCTCGGAAAAGATGAATTTTTTCAATGAGCCCACGTCTTTTGAAGTCCTACATAATGATTATTATCACATTTCTAATAAAGAAATTACAAGGGTGGTCGGTGACAAAATGAGATACACTGAACGACTTTCGATACGATCAAAATCCTAAGTTGAAGTGATATTTTTAAATGAAATTTTTGCCATTGCTCGTATCGAAGTTCGACGAGAAATCGAAAATCGCCTGCAAGCATATTTATAAATCATATTCTAGTCATTTCACTATAAATAAATACATTGATATAATGAACTCGATTCTCGATCTCCATTTACTAAAACTGGATTAACATTTTAAAGACTACTTCAAGGATTTGTTTCGTGTTCGCAATATTTCACACTGGTAGGCCTAGATTCGAGATACAAATGGAAATTAACAAATGAATCTGAGAGATATTCATAGTGGAAAAATACCATGTTATACTGTTTGAAAGTCATTATTTTTAGTGAATGGATTTTTTTTTTCGTAGTTTCTTTGACTTCATTTGGTTTACGAAACGTTAAAAACAAGTATTTTGATGAATATTTGTTATTGTATTATTTCGAGAATTGAGTTAGTTATACGAGAAGTTGATGACTAATAGAACGTGATCCATTCAGAAGGAACTGTTTTTAATGAACGCATCAACGTAGATTGGAAATCTGTCCTTCTTCACTTGTATACAGGGTGAGTCAACAAGATTCCCTCGGTCCATTGCTATCAGGGGCAATAATTTTTTGAACTGCTCAATTTTTTTTCGCAGTTATGTCGATAAAAACTATGTTTTAAAATCATTTTCTTACATACTGAGTGATTCAGCCGAGCGTGGACAACCGAAGTTATATATTTTTCAATTTAACACCCAGTATATGGATACGTCATTCGATTCCAGATTTTTTTACCTCTCCGAGGGATTTTTATTTTCGAATTTCCATTGCAAGTTATTCCGGAAAAACCTATTTTGCAGACAATATTTTTTTAATTCACGACCCGCACAATTACAGCCATTGAGTGGATTTTTTTCAAGGGATAGTAAGTCAACGTCACTATGATAATTTCTGGTATCTCAACTTTCGGATACAATATAAAGGGGGCTCGGTAAAACCGGTCAAGTTTCATTCGTTTTCAAACAGACATAAGTCTACTTTTTCAAATGGAACACCCTGTATTTTTTCAGTTGTATGAAATGTTCCAACATTTCAGTATATTTTTCATCATAGGTATATTATACGAAAAACTGATATTTCACAAAATATATCCAATTTTATTAATTATTGTAACCCCAAAATCAATCAACCTGAACAATAACGCCTAACACAAATTATCATTGTGATGTTAACTATTCCTATAAAAAATCCCCTCAATTGCTGTAGACATGGTGGTGAACTAAAAAAATATTGTCTGCCAAATAGGTTTTTCCGAATCAACTTGGCAACGCCGCAATGGAACGTGACGTATTCATATACTGAGTGTTCCATTTGAAAAAATATAACTTTTGCTGGCCACGCTCGGCTGAATCACCCAGTATGCAAGAAAATAATTTTAAAAGATAGTATTTATCGATATGACTGCGAAAAAAAATTTATCAATCCAAAAAATTGTTTCCCCTGATAGCAATGGACCGAGGGAATCTTGTTAATGTACCCTGTATAATGATTATAATTCTCATTTTTTCAGATTGTGGTAGGTTACGAGCCCAAATGAATTCCATGTCATATTTGAGACATTACACCAGATATGAAAAGTAGAATTCAGTCCATTGTCATTCCAACAAATTCATAAAAAAAAGTTATTGTGTATGGAAATGAGAATGGGATTATTTCTGATGTTGAAGTGAAAAAATGTCATTCATGATCCAGATAAACTTTTATTTAGTTTCGAGAGAGCAAATGGAACCCACTCCTCTCCGATTTGATAATTTAGTATGTCAGGCTACAACATGATCATTGCAAAAGTTGTTCAATACATAATCAGTATGGCGTTTTAAAGATATATTTAAAGCCTCTTCAACTCGGAAGAATTATTTATTATTTCATAAAGGGAAAAACCATCAATACACTTAAGAAAATTGATTTTAACTAACTTGAAACTGAAAATATTTCTCATATTCTAATGATCTACAAAGCACAGATACGGGTCTTGGAATCTAGTTCTAATGTATGGGGTTCGGCACCGAAACTTCATTGAAACTTTTTGATCAATGGTGTACATTCAGTTATTTTTATGGAAGGGCTCTAGTGCAACTGTGTCCTTCAAGTATGAAAACCTGATTTGATTTGCAGCAAAATTGATTTTCATTGCGAAATTGGATGAATTTTTCCGTTAATATTTTCTCTAGTACCTTGGATAAACCGTTCGAGATTCGGAGTTAAACGTGTATGTTTACAGATAAAAAAAATTGAATAATCGTATATTTTTGAAAATGTTAGTGAGCTTTGGTCAAATGTGCGAAAAACAAGGTTTGTTTCAATAATTCCTTAGTTTCTATTGTTGAAAAAATATTAATATTCGAACGGCTCTGCATATTCTGCGTAACATCAATCCAAAATCAGAGCTATGGTCCAGACCTCACTACTAACTCTGGAAAATTCCCTAACTTTTCTCAGATTTTACGGTTGTATATCAACAAAAAGTTAAGCTGCATTCAACCTCCACGCTCATTTCAACTTTTCTGAGATTCTGAGCAATCAATACTGATCCACGATTTCATTACAACTTCAACACCTCGCTATTTCACAAAACGAAAATATTTGAGGTTTATGTTTATATGTATGAACTAGTTTAACCAAAATTTTTTGTGAACTTCATCAACACATTTTGATTTTCAAAATCATAATTGGAAAATATAACGATTTCAGTGATCAAAGACTCTGTGGCAATATTGAATAATCATTTATATAGCAATTGCTAATTTTTATTCAATTTTTTTGATATTTTTACATTTGTTTTAACATTTAATTTTATATTTATTTTTAATTCATGCATTATTTGTTGAATGGAATCCTGTGTCCCAGTGGCAAACTGTTATTGAAAGTCAGAACATCAACTCTATTTTGTTGTTGTAATATATATTGATATTTGAATTCATTTCAGATTGTGAATAAACTGGATGTGCTTAAATGATTTTTCTAATATTTTTTGGAATGTTCGCTTCAAATTGAAATATGACAAATTTATTTCTACTCATCTCATTATTCATGGCCAAAATGAGTTCGTATGATTTTTCTAAATTTTCTCTAATTTGCTGAAATTGAAAGTATGAAGATACATGGAATTTAAATGATTAGGTAGGCATTTAAACAATCTTCGATTGATTTCAGAATTATATCCGATTTACAGTTGTTAATACGAAGAGCAAGGCGAGTTTCAATTGGCACGTAAGATATTTTCCTCACTGCTGGCAATTTACAGAGAGCTCGATTTCACATCTAATCTCCAAACGCATCTTATTTGTCCACCCACGCCACGGTTGTAATTCATGAGATGCATTCTCTTTGCTGTAACAACAGCAACTAGTTTTCATTGCATAACATCGCGTATTGAAAGAGAACATTGCTTTCATGGTCCGTATATATACCTTCGCTGTACAACAATCAATATCAAATGGGTATTATTACATCGTGGATTACGTTTACTATGATTGGTATCTCTATCGAGAACGAGTCTAATGAAGATTTCACTTTTAGTCCAACTTGGAAAGTGATCTGAGGTGACCATGATGTGTGTATCTGGTTAAACCCAGTACATATTCAACTTATATTATGCTTTGTGGGATATGAGCAAATTGATTTAGATGAGAAAATATATTTTGCATTATAGACCGGGAGGTCATGACAGGTGACGTTCCACCATTTTTTCGTGCATGCCTTTTTA
>JAVJAQ010005442.1:363651-419403 GCA_032362365.1 Zygogramma bicolorata
TAGTATATTTTCATTATTTGAGGCTACATCGAAAAATTTGAGGATTTTTTTTGGAGCATATTTATTTTTTCGGAGTCGGCTTTTCCGTGTAGTTTTCATCAATAATAAGAAGTACACAAAGAATATCCGAGTCGTAAAAAAGTAAAAGAATGTTGTCAAAAAGAATTCCTCATCCAATATAGTTATTATGAGATGAATGAAACACTCGAATTTATGTTTCTCTTCAAATGTTTTCACTCTCAGTACTCTTAGAATGTCATTATTTTTAGTTTTTTCGGGTTCTTAACCTACCACAATCTGAAAAATAGAAATTAATATTGAATCTAAGTATACAAGTGTAGAAGGACAGCTTGTCAATCTACCCCGAGAAGTTGCTGCGATAATTCAAAAATAGTTCCTTCTGAATGCAACACGTTCAATTAGTCATCAATTTCATACAAGAACTAATATTTAACAAAAAACTTGTCGTTGACGTTACGGAAACCAAATCTGCTTCATTATCATTTGCTTCTATTTTTTGTTTTCAATGGTGGTTCAGTCAGAGACAATTCAAAAACTAGAATATTGAATAAGCTTCTTTGATAGTATATAAGTAGTTGTAATATGGTTGAGTAGCACTACGCCATTGAATAGCAGCTATTCCAGAATGTGTTTATTACCAGTATGTGAATGTTACCTATTGAGTAAAAGCGATAAAATAATGATTATAAGTATTATGTTTATATTTTGAAAACATAATATCCAATCCCTGCTTCCCAATTAATTTTCGAAACCAAAAAATGAGTTTATTCACACTTACTGAATCTGAAAACTTCTTTCAGTTGAAAATAAAAATCAGGAACTCCCACCCGCTATTGCTTTATGCCTCCAGACTGAGAATGGACCCGTCTCAGCTCTAGTCTCCAGTACAGAACCTCTCCGGGTTAGTGATAACTAGATACTTGAAACTTATACAGCTTCCCGTTGGCGAGTCGGACAACGTTTCCTCCTACGTCTATATATATTCCAAATTTGGGCAGTAGTTTACCATTTGTGTAATCACGTGCTCATATTGTCCTACAAATTTATTGCTAAATTTTTGCAGTCTGACAATCTCAATATGACACGTAGAAGGGTTTTTTTTGTCAAAAACATGTACACTGAAACCACATTATGCGTTACAATAAATAAAAAATTGTTGCTGAATGTTTTTAGCTCGAAAGCGTAAAAAATTAACAGGTAGATGAGGTTATGTTTCGTGATTAACACATCTCAGACAAATAAATATCATGATACTTTGGAGTCAATTATATGATAGTATGCAATTGTTCGACAAAAAACCATCAAAGGTTTCGTTAAACACAAGTAAAAATTACGTGTGATGTATTCCAATTTCATTAACTGGGATAGGATTTTGGATTAACCAAACGCAAAGGTGTCTCAATAACAATTTTATTTTTTCCAAAGAATCCGATAAGCACGATGACACAGCAAAATTTCAGAGGAACAATTATGAAGTTATACAAACACATTAA
Source organism: Zygogramma bicolorata (assembly GCA_032362365.1). Classification (NCBI taxonomy): domain Eukaryota; kingdom Metazoa; phylum Arthropoda; class Insecta; order Coleoptera; family Chrysomelidae; genus Zygogramma; species Zygogramma bicolorata. The sequence goes on from JAVJAQ010005442.1 coordinate 365,166, forward strand.
CATTTACATTTTGCTATTTGCCTCAATTTCTAAGATACCTGAAAGTGACCTAACACCAATCTGACGTAGGTACATATTTAACAAATATATATGAAATCATCAGCAAATTATTAGAGGTTCATCTATTTTAATTCATCCAACTTTATTATACCAAATATAGAATAACTCCACAATTATCGATGTTCAAATTCAATAAACCATGTCAACAACGACAGAACAAATCTTTTCAAACATGCTTGATAGAAACTCACATTTTTTCCAAGGAGAACCAGGCTGAATGTGAATGAAGTTTCGGTTCAGTACGCTGATGTTCTTTCTGAAAGATATTAATTACATTGTATATTGTGATAGAATTTACCACAAGCCTGATACATAACACAACCTGACCACCAAAGACTTACACATCAGTAACGAGTATAATAATTAACCTAATCTGCCCATCGAGAACTTACAGAATAGAAAGGATCATACTACAAAGTTTATACCTGACCTCACCTGCCCATCCAAACCTTACACAACAGAAAGGACTTCATCCTAAACTATGTCATTATGAAAATGAAATAATTAAGTATCAATACGAAATATCAATATGTATCAATTTGTTTATTTTCAGACTTGTAACTTGATTATTACTGAAATCGGAATACCTTCCAATATTAGACTATATAAAAATGGTTAAGGCTTTGGCGGCCGAGGTTTTCAGTATCACTACTTTTGTTTGGGTTGAAGGTCGTCGTTTTTTCGAATTTTACCTGACGTTTCGCTGGCGCTAGTGGCTAGCTTCTTCAGAGGCTCATACATCTTGAGTTTGACACCGATGACTGGGGGGTACGACTTCGTGGTCAGAAGCTTCAACGAATAGTATTTTCATTTTTAACTCCAACGCCTCATGTTTCCAAAACATATATAAGCCCAAAGACTTTTTCTAGAGATCAATTACCGTAACACCAAACTCATATTACTCGCAATCTATACGAATTATTATTAGAAGAAGATCGATACTCTTTATCAACAAGGTGGGTTTCTTCAGGAGAAGATTTATACTCTATCATCTTCTCCTGAAGATGCTAGTCTTGTTAGCGAAACGCGCTTTGAGTGTAAGCAATATTACTTTGATTTTTAAAAAAGTTTCAACTTTTACACCAAAATTTTTAATCTCATCATTTACATGTCCTAATGCATTCTTCATCAATTCACCCCATCTCACCCATCTGCGTAGGGGTTTGTTGACATCTGAAACACCCTGTATAATCGATATTGTGATCATGCTATTCGACAATGTATATTTCATAATGAATACGAATATTAAAAATGCAGGTATATATATAGTCAGGTAGAGGAAAGTTGCAGAAAATCCAAAATTAGATAAGGGTAAAACTACTAAATTTACCTACCTTCGATTAGTAAATTTACCGTCGGCCACGTCATTGACATAAAATGCTATCATTATTACAAAAATATAACATTTGAAGCTTGTTTTGTTTAGTGTATAAGTGTGTGTTCAATCTTTGTTGTCTGTTTAGTGTGCTTGCAGCATCATAAGTGAGTTTTTTGTTAGTATTGAATATTTATTTGAAAGATAAATTGAAGGGAGGTTCAGAGCAACACCTTTCGACAGTGATAGATTTATCAAGTTGTGAATATGTGATTTCACATAGTAAAATGAAGTTTCCTCAGTTGTGAAACTCGTTTTCATGAGGAATACCTTTGGAGGGGATAGACGGGACGAAACTTCCCCCAAACTGGAACTGAATTGGTGTGGGATGGGAGGGGTACATAGCTGTGATGTTATCGATGTATGTAGGCCAATTTTGTTTCTGGTGTTATTATTGGGTGAAATGAATATACGTGAACGGATGCTTTTACTTTTAATTCATCTTTTTTGAAACTTTTCCTAGAGATCAATTACCCTAACAGCAAACTGATATTTTTGCACCCGACGCGCGTTCCACTAAAAAGGTTGCTAAAATGCAAAAATATCAGTTTGGTGTTAGGGTAATTGATGTCTAGGAAAAGTTTCAACTTTTACACCAAAGGTTCCAATCTCATCGTTTATTCATCTTTTTTGTTAGCTCTATGAAACATGTCTGTTTCAGAGGAAAAAAATGCTTTCATTTAATTTTTGTTCGAAAAGACTTCCGTTTGATAAAAATAACAGAAAGAGATGAAACGATTGTGATAGTATATCACATACCAAGGCGGAAAGTGAATCATTTCTCTCGAAAGAAAAATATTGATTACCGAGGCGTAGGCTATTTCTCGAGAGTTAACGTACATTTCATCTTTTGCCGAGCTGTATATTCTATTTTATTCGCAATCATCAGAAATGATTGCATAAAATGAACAGGAATCAATTATTTGCGAGATTAATTTCAGCAAATTTACTCTTCCAAGTAGGCATTGCCCTTAAACGAACTTCATACTGCCCCCACAAATGTCGGTATTGTTATTCTTAGTAAATGTCGTTTGCCTACGTAGGGATTAAAATGTTTCAAAGTGAACGAGAAATGAATATTTACAAGATCAATTCCAATACCTTTTCTGTTTCAAGTAGGCATTGCAAATAGACGAATTTCACAAAACTACCAACAAATGTCATTATTTGGTTATTGTCATTTAGAGGTTTAAAATGTAATAATGTACATGTACAAACGAACATTCTGGTTTCTTTTTAATGACTGCGTGTGGCAATGTTTGGATTACTCACTGAAATATTGGGAGAATTCCAGATAAAAATGCACTACAACTAGTCACTTGAGGGCATGGCCCTGCTCTTCAGGTAGACTGACAGTCATTCGATATCTGGAGTTAAGCAACGCCGAGCGCGGTTAGTACTTGGATGGGTGACCATACAGGGAAATACCGTGTCGAAAGCCCGTACAGCTGCTAGGCCAAGAGCCAGGTACTTTTTTTCTGCGATCTTCTACAGAATTGATATTCTTGTTGGAAAATGTTCGGGGGTGTCCTCTGAATGTAAATTCAAGTTGGCGGGACGGGGGGGGTTGAGCTTCAGCCGCCAGGGGGTGTCCTCTGAATGTAAATTCAAGTTGGCGGGACGGGGGGGGTTGAGCTTCAGCCGCCATCTTAGAAAACACGTTTTATCGAATATCTCGTGAACCGTGCATCGTACGATAAAAACAGTGAGGATCGTTTTTGTAGATAATGAAATTCTCTGCAACTTTTAATTGAAACTTTTTTTTGTATAAAGCATAGATTTTTATTTATGGCGCGCCAAAATACTGCCATTTATACTGTTTCATCAACCGTTAACTATATATTTAGCAATAACCATGCTGGGAAAAGTTTGGCGCGCTATAAATGAAAACCTATGCACTATACGGAAAAAAGTTTCGAATAAAAGTTGAAGAGAATTTTATTATCTACGAAAATGATCACCACTGTTTTTGTCGTATTATGCACGGTTCACGAGATATTTGATAAAACGTGTTTTCCAAGATGGCGGCTGCAGCACAACCCCCCCTGTCCCGCCAACTTGAATTTATATTCAGGGGACACCCCCAAATATTTTCCAACAAGAAAATCAATTCTGTAGAAGATTGCATTATGAACCTACTTTTTTTGCTCTGGCTCTTGGCCTATGCAGCGGAATAGCATATCATAGCTCGCAGACAATATATCAATGAGCACAAGATATATTGAGGATATGCCGTCCTTCGGAGGGGACGTAAAGCCGTCGGTCCCGAGTCCATGGATGTTGGGCTCTTTTAAGATCCCTACCTCTGGTTGGAATACCAGAGGGTTCGGCAAAATTTCCGGTTGGGGGAAGTGTGCTCACCGGCGTCGGTGATTGGTCTTGGTAGCGGAAATAGGCCGACGTTAAATAAAGAATTAAAAAAAAACTAGTCACTTTCCAACTTAAAAGTAGATTAGAAACGAGCACATTTTTAAATGATTGTGAATAAAATCATTCAGTCACGTATATGCATACCACCCAGTCTTCGCTTAATTATCGAGGTGATATAAAGCGGAACTTTTGCTGAAGTCGAGGTGAAATGAAATCAATGATAAAGGGGCAAATGCTTTCACTTTTTTGTTTATGTTTTTTGAGACAGACCTATTCATCTTTTGAACTCAGGACATAGATGAAATAGATATTTACTCATCACTAATCTGACTCATTGACTGTCGTGGCAGTATTATGAAAATAAATTTGTTTATTGCCGATTTGAAGAGTTTATCGCAGATATTCAAAGAATAATCTTTGTATTTCAATTGTCGTTTTGTTGAAATGGAAAATCTCATTCATTAGTCACTAATGAGGTGAACGGTAGGTACGACTTTATGCCTGTTCTTTCGAATACACATAGGCCACACAGTATTTTGTTGTATAATCGACAGTTCAAACTGTCGATTAATTATAATTAAGGCGTCGTCAATATTTGGAGTTGTATTCAATATTTCGCTCGAAAGGATGAGCTCAGTGCGAAGAGGAAGGTTTAGTTAATTGTGCCAACCATTTGTTGATAGAAATATCACTACATATTTGGTGAACAAAATTTTTCATTTATTTGAGGTAATGAATCATGTTCAGATGAAAATGATTAGAATTACTGTGTGTTACAGAACTTTTAATAATCGATCCTATCTCTGTGTTAGATAAAGCGTCAACCTCTCCAATCCCCCTCTCCGCTTTTTCTTCCATGTGGATATCATTAATTCCGAGAACTCATCGTTGGGTTGATCAGAGTGTTTGATATAGTAGCATTGCTTTTGGTTTTGGGCTGAATGTTCTCAGGAGAGAACTTCCAATACTGAACCAATGTTCTTGAATATCTTTTGCTATCGTCTTTTTGAACCATTTTTTCTTTTGAATGGTAGTGGTTCGATCTTTCGTCAATATAAGGTATTAAACTCTATCGGAATCATCTGTCGAAGAAATGTAGTGGATTCTGAAATAAAACGAGAGCTCTGTTAAATCAGAATGAGAAAGATTGAATACGGAAAATTATATAAGACGTTTCAAACATAATGTAAGTGAGCTGAAAACAAGTTATAAATGACTGAGTAAATATTACGAGGGACTCGAGTGGTTTTATGATATGAAACATGAACAACAATGTACATGGCTTTCCCAAACCGAATGCGAGAAATTCTGGCATCCCCAGAATATAAATTCACCTCTCCTTCACTGCCAGCAAATACGCGTACGGAATTGAACTGATAAAGGAAGAAGGAATGAACCAAAGCAAACCTCATAATTTTCTCCCCGGTCTCGTGTGTTCCCCTCTCCATTATGGTCTGGAGAACGCGGCACACTTCGATGCTTCGACTTGAATGTTCCAACTTTTGCCCCTCTCCAGGCATATGTGTGGAGAAGGGATATTGGACAAAACCTCCCTTTAGGGTGGTGGATTGTAGATGTTGGTGACCAGATCAGAATGATCAGATATCAGATTGTAACTGGCCTTGCCACCGAGAACATTCAGATGATTTTCAGGAAACCCTTCGTCTACCCTTCGATACGTATGTATCTGGGCTGTTTATCATCTTGATGCAGAACATTAATTATAACTAATGCATTTTCATTCCAAGCGAGGTCAGAGCGTTTGATTCTATTGAAATGTTTCACATTGAAGTGGATAATGATATTTATATTCACATTATTGGATATTATTTTATTTAATTGGAAGGGGTTTTTCATAATCGAAAGGTTTACATCATTTGAGCAGAAATAAAGAGAGGATCTGAAACTGGAAAGAAATTGAAACCACTATCCTCATTGCAAACCACTCGATGTGAGAACTTGATGAAAAAATGATGATACTTCAAACAATAAAAATGAAAATTAATGAATTCATGAGAAGAATTTCCTATATTGATTCTGCTATCGTTTTTTTATATACTTTGGTGAGGCAATCTATTTTGAATTTTGTATCTCGGATTGTTGCGCTTTCCTTGCTCTGAATATGTAATATCGGTTGCATAGATTCCAATACGTTCAATCGATGGTTCACTTCGACTCCCTGTTGTAGGAATCGCACGTTAAAAGGTAAAACCCCGTTGACCGTTAGCTCGCACAAGTGCCGACTTTTAAGAGTTGCCGTTTAATGAGAAACAGATAGAACAAAGAAATCCATTTGAACCAACAAATTAGGTTTGTGTATGAAATGATCATCTTATGAATATACATTTCGTAAGCAAATTGAGACGAAACAAGTGACTTTTATGTTATTCAGCAAATTGAGTCGAAACAAGTGACTTCTATGTTATTCAGCGTTTGTCGAGATGTATTCATAGAAGTTTTGTGTGTACTTAGATGTTTAACATATACCCAAGGAATGTTTATTTTTAATCGGTTTCTTAATTTTCTTGAAGGTTTGTATCTTCTGAATGGGAAGTCGAATAAATTCTTGAAAACAGATGCTTTCTTGCTCAGCCTTAAACTATTTTCATTAATGGAGCAGTATAATTCTTTGATCTTTTTTGAATTGTTATCTCGTAATTTCTATTGTCATAGTTGAGTTCCTAGTACAGTTTCGATCATTTCTACGTCATTAGAAATTCCATAACATTGTTCTCAACGTAATCAGTAATATTAAATTATTTTATGCATCGCATATGCGCCAATAACAGTTGGTTTCGTGATTAATGACCAAAATATGTTCCAGCGAGCAACTGATTTACGATTGTAATGTTAACTTACAAATGAAGGTAAATGCAAATATGAACTTCTTAATGAGTCATGATGCTTGTCGTAACAACCTACAGAAGAGCACCATTGTACATTTTCCTGCTTGCTTTATTCCGTAGTGAATGGTCTTTCATATTGCCCGAATTCCTCAAGTCTTACTGAATATTTATATCGTATAACTTTCCACTAGGCCAAGGTACTTGACCGAGATTCGATGTTGAACAGTTAGCCGATAGATTGTTTCTGTTTAATGAGAAACCTACCCTTGCTACTGATTTCAAAATGTTGAACAATAATTGATCCTTAGGACCGGCTTTCGCGGACTCAACTGTCATCAAAGGCAACTTGCAAGGGTTAAGCTTTAGTAAAATGAAGCTGAGTTACGCTTCAAGCTGAACCTTTCGTTTAGGTGGGACACGTGCAAGTAGGCCTAAAGTTCCTTGATGAATCATTAGAAGCCGAAACTAAGGATGGGAAGAAAAACATTCACTTCTCGTCAAAACAACTCTCAAATTTGAAAGCAATAACGGTTGAATCTGATTGATTTCTTTTTTATAGGGACATTCAAATGTGGTGTATTCGTCTTTGCTGGATAAAAAAATCGTATCATATTTTCTGATTGGTTGCATAGGTCCTGAAAAATACAGTTTTTAATTCGAATATGAAAAGATGTTAGAGGTTGGACTTGAAACGTCTTCTATAATTGTGCAAGTCACAATTTTTTCACCTAGTATTTTCCCCTTTTCAGATAAGAAAAGATGAACTTCACTCCGTTTGGCGTTCCTTTAAGTGCTGCTCTGCCAGTGGCCACCCAGTTTTCAGCTGGAAAAATCACCCAAAGCGTAACCACACCCAATGGACAGGTCGTTGGGGTACTACAGGGCGGTGAAAATGGCGTCCATTATATTCGTCCGTTGGACGCCAATGCCTTCGCAAATGCTACTACGCAGCAAAATCAGGTAAAACCATGAATGCCAGACAATATGAAAAATTTGATGGACGTTTTCGAGTGACCGGATATTTCAAACGCTTACTATTTTATTACTTAGATATTTCAAACCTTCAACGTCACTCATTATCATCATAAGAGGACTAAAAACCTTGGTGGTGCACTTGTCTTAGCTGTAAAAGGTTGGGATAAAGTATGCTTATTTTATATGAAATACATTATTTCAGTGGCTAGAAGGGATGGATAATGAATATTCGCCTGAAGCCAGAATTAAATTGACAAGTGAGGGATTTTATGGGAAATTTGAATTTTGCCACCTACTATAAAGGAAGCCTTCTTGATCGTCATTTGTTTTTCGCTCAAGAATCGAATATACCAAGGTTTTTAGACATCTTAATAACACCTTTACTTTTTTTCTCCTTCATATTTTTACTTGTGCAACTATGTGTAAAAATGGCGTAAATTTTTTTGAGGAGTTCCAGATGTCACCATAGCTATTTTGGAAATTGGATTTGGTGAATGCATAATTAAAATCAAAGAAAGTACAATTGTAGTTAAACTTCACTTGTGTAGCGCAATTAAATCTTATTCATTAGTCGAAAAGAAGAGTAAAATATCAAAAGTTGCAGTTTTTAGCTGGGAGATTAAATTTTCTGCTTTCACATTATGCATGCAAGCTCAGTAGCACTGTGGGTTTCCCTACAGTTGGAGTAGAAAATGCGCTACCGTAAATTCAGAGCGCTTCGGCAACCAAGAAAATTAGCCAAGCCTTGCCCGCACAAGGCTATGCTTTCTGGACGCACTACTAAGAGTGTTCAGCAAAGGGAAAATATGAATAAACAAAATCTAACATCTTACCTACTCATTTTGATCAATAGATTTATCCGATAGATTACAATCACAAAACGTTTTCTATGCTTCAAAATTTTCAATGTTGTCTAGTCCAATGAATGCGTAGATAAAAATATTGTATTTTATACCTACGATTTTAGTTTCAATTTCAGGGAACGCAAATTATAACTCTACCTATTACTATGCCTGGAGCGAAACCTGGAGATCCGCAACAAACTGTGCAAATACAAGTAGTGAATCCGCAGCAAACCCAGGTGTCCCAAAGTCCAGCTAGCTCTCCGAAATATCAGTTATCTCAGATACCAATTCAGGCATTTGGACAAGGTGCAACTGTACTTACTGTTGCCTACAATTCTAATCAAGAAGGAATTCAAATTGTGAGTAATGATTTTCACCAAACTCTGTCTATATCTGATCCTTTTCTACTGATTTGTTTCACTAACAAAAACATTTCCAAATTATCAAGAAACGTGACTTTAAAAAAATAATTATTCTCATGAATGGTTATTATGTCCTCATTTAATATTCTGAAATCTTCTCACGTTTTTTCAACTACTATCTTGATCATATTCATGATTGTTCCTCAGTATCAGATAATTAATTTGTTAATATATAAATTTCTATTTCTATACCGGAATATATGATATATGAATTTCAAAGTTGGGTTGGGGTGATTACAATCTGATTTCAAAGTCATCATTGACATCAAACTGAGGAAGAAGATTTGGAAATGGTAGACAACGGTTTATACAAATTCGATGACTAATTACATATCTACTTGATTGGTCAGAATGGTCAGTTGGTAAATGATAGTTCCCAAGTAGAGCTGCATGTAAACAGCTTTAATTTAGTCATTTATGCTTCCATTATTTCAAAACTTCGTACTTACTGTAAAAAGTAATATGAATATAGTTCCAAAATTGACTTCAATGTGTTTCAACTATTTCCTTTATACTAGCTGGATGGTCAAAATGGAGTACCAGAAGGAATGACAGTTGTAGCTGCTCTGCAACCACAAGATATCCAGTTGATCCAAGCCCAAAGCGAGCCAGAGAAGAACGAGAAAGAGCATTCTTCAGGAACAATAATAAAAAGTGAAATCAACAAAGATCAAGATGAGCAAGCTGCTTCCATTTCAATTCCCGCCCAATACCTTCAAACTGCTAACCTGCAAGAATACATCCAGAAGATGCATAACACCACTTTACCTTTGAGTTTGCAACAGTTTTTGAAATTCAATACCACAGACATCAAACGAGAAATCATTACCGACGATGGCATGATAGAAGCTGTTAGTTTGGGAAATCCCGAGGTTCAAGGGCACCTTATAATGCAAGAGGCCGGGGAGATGGAAGCTGAGGAGAGCGTGGACGACCCCAATGATAAAACTAAGAAAAAGAAGAAGTACAAGAAGAAACCTCCAAAACCAAAGAAGCCCAAGCCAGGTATGCAAAATTTAGTTATGAAAAATCAATATTGCTACTGATTTTTTTTATATCAAGGATACTAGATATGTCTACAAATTTTGATATAGCAGTACTATTTGCAATCGCAAAGAAATGGTTGACTTGTGCGCTGCAGAATTATGATTTTAACTTTGTCTAATTGCAAGAGAACATTGCTTTCCGTTATTGGATATAAATCAAATTTCTTTGACTGCAATCTAATATAAATTATACTTTTATATGGGAGCTTTAGAACACATAATAGTATATTACGCCACGATCGTGTAATGATGGTTATTAATACATGAGCATAAACCGGGATACGAAACGAGCCGAAGGTGGTTTATGCGAGTGTATTAATAACCATTACATGAGAGTTGCATACGCTATTTTATCTACACCCAATAATAGTAGGTACCTAATCAATCGTATTTCTTTGAAAAATTCTGCAAATTTATAATTAATGGTATAACCACGGAAAATACAACAATGAGAAATGAAAGGGAAAAAAAATTAAAAAAATCTCTGCCGAGGTCAGAAATTTAACCCGGACGTGTCTGACCACTGCTGGCGCCATTGACCACTCGGCCATGAGAGCTCATATGATTTGGTCAAAAATAAAAACATATGTGTTGCATTTGTCAAATGAAAAATGTAATCCTTTCGATTGTATTATTTTCTTGTCTAAGACATCTGTGGAGGAGTCGCTGGTAATTCTTCTATTTCACTGCTATAAGACATTTTCATACGATTATCGAAAATTGACTAAATTCTTAAAAAATTCAATACCTACTGATTTTGACTTGACAAACGTCAAGATACAAAGCACATCATGCTCGATTGAAAAATAATGGGTTTCTATTGGTTGAAAATCTGTATCGTAACGGATTTCATTATAAAACGGGTTGTGGGCATATAAGTGTATTGGTGTAGATAAAACACTTTATCTACACCCGTACTCTGATAATACACTTATATGCCCACAACCCGTTTTATAATGAGATGAGATTTTTAACCAATAGAAACCCATTATTTTTCAATCAAGCATGATGTGCATGCTCTGCATTTGACGTTTGTCAAGTCAAAATCGGTGTAGGTATTGAATTTTTGAAGAATATAGCCAAATTTTGATAACCATAACAAAATGTTTGATACCAGCGATATGGGAGAATTACCTTCGACACCTTCACCGGAAGAAATACAGTTAGAATGGTTAAATTTTTCATTTGACAAATGCATGATTCATCTCTTTATTTTTTCAATCAAATTCTCTGAATTCTTCGTAGGCGAGCGGTATCGTTTCATTTCTCGAACTGATACTATTAAATACAATTCTGTGGAATTTTTTAAAGGAATGCGTCCAATTAGTATTATTGTGTGCAATACAGATATAAATATAATATTTGTAGTTCTTCACTATTTATCAGGGATAGATGAAATAGCATATGCAACTCTCATGTAGTGGTTATTAATACACTCGCATCAACCATACGATCCCGGTTGATGCGTGTATTAATAACCATCATTACATGATCGTTGCATAATATACTATTTCTATACATTCACGGACTACGTATCCGCTTGCCCGAGTAGTTTTCAGTTTTTTAAATCTTGTTTTTATTCAGTTGGTTTTTGAAATAAGTTAATTATTTGATATTCCTGGATGTGTAGCGTACAATATAATAAACGGAATAAAAATTATATGATCTAGAGGCAATATTTACAATATCTTGAATTCATATAATATGAGAGACAGCAGTGGTTTGCAACTATATGGAGCACAAAAATATATATCAAAATGGGCGACAGTTAAACAGCATACCACAAACATCATCATCACATGGGGCCATTTTGTTCCTTTACATACTTTACCAAGAGTCATATCACGAGTGGTGAATATGTTTGTTGATGACACTTCATTAGTAATCAAAGAATAGTGCAAAGATTATTTGATGAATATGATCCTTAGGTTTTTCTAAATTTTTGAAAATTGGCCTTACAAACAGTTTCAAATAGAACATCCCAAAATCAAGAGCTTACAAGTTTAGTTTTAGGAAAAGACTAGAATATAATACAAATAATGAGACCATTTAAAATTTGCAACATAAAAAATATCTTGGTCGTTGAATAGATGTGCAATTCATCTTGAAAGAACAGTCCTATCAAAGAATTTCGCTCATTCACATTATAAGCAACTTGATCATTCCTAAAGCAGTAGCAACACATCATTCCTATGCTAACAGTTTTGTAATTGAAGTTACCACTTGAACATGTTCAAAAATTTGTCTCACGGATTTAGGAGGCTATTGAAATACAAATTCAAAATGAAGGCATTTTTTATATATTTTTTTTATAATTTATGTATTGCTTTTGTACATATATAACCCTTTACAAACTATAGTGGAATAAATGGTATCAAAATTGGTATTTAAACTTCCATTGTCTGTATTTTTCGAGCTATTCAAACAAAAATCGTAAAAATAATATAAATTGAAAATGTGTTTCACAAAAATATGAATGAAATAGAAAAAATTGGAAAAGAAATGATTGAGCAGAAAATGGAAAAGAATTGAAACAAATTAATAGAAAAAACAAAGAAAATATACACTAAAGAATGTAACCAACTCGTTATTTTGTAAATAAAAATCATGCTCAAATAATACAGTCTTTTATGTACCGGCTGCCACTGTAAGGTGTTCAACATAGATTCAATGGGGGTATATTGATTGCATCTCAGAATGATTCTTATACCTCGGTTTTGTAATTTCTGCAATTGTCCCATATGATTCTGGTTGAAAAGATACAACAGTAGCACAGTAGTCAAAGTGTGGCCGTATTATGCACTTGTAACCATGTTAATCTGGTTGAATGAGATTTCTACAAATTCTAGAAAAAAAAATTTTCACAAATATTTCTAATGGTATATTCAGCATGCTTATTCATGCATCATATATATAAATATAATCGACAAAGTAATATAGAAAAGGGTGTTAAGCCTCGCGTAGATCCAATACTTACAGAGTTGCAATGTTTACTTCCCTGATGTGATCGGTCATTTTGCATAGTGGTGGTTCCGTTGAATGTGGATGAAATCTACTCTTTCGGTAATTTGCAATGACTTGTAAAGCCTAGGGAGTTAATAGAAAATGAAATTGAAAATAATTCCATCAAAAGTATCCTGCTTAAATATTTTTATGTTATTTATTAGTGTTTTCATTTTTTCTGTATTTTCTGAGATACTCATATTTTTTGCTAATTTTTTTTTAATTGCTTTCATTCAGCTTCGGAATAGTTCATCTTGAAATTTTGTTAAATCGCTTTTGATTCAAATTTCTATTTCAATTTTGTTATTTCTTTTTTCATTTTATTTTTGCAAACTCCATAAATATATTGATAGGTTTCAATAGGGCTGAATGATACAGACCATGAAGAAAGAACATTCGAACAAATTAAATGAAAAAAATAGGTAATTGCCTGTGAGGAGAAAACCTAATTACAAGATAATATTTTGGTAATTATAGTTTTACAGTTTTGCCTATTGCACATCATTACAGTGTGAAAGTAAAAATAGAATAAAAATATACTCAATACATACAAAGTTACCTTACACAGCTCTGAATAGAGGGGATTATATTTAACATTTGTAGTTACCTGACACAATTCTCGAGTAAATAAATTGATGTATTCCTTAATCAAATTCCACTTTCCAGGCCAAGTCCACATAGCAACAGCTCTGGACGGCACCACCCTATTCTGTTGCCCGGAATGCCACATGGCCTACCCCGAGAAAGAGCTTTTGGAACAGCACTTGGTGGGCCACAAGATCGAGCGACGCTTCATCTGCGACATTTGCGGCGCCGGCCTCAAACGCAAAGAGCACCTGGAGCGGCACAAGCTCGGCCACAATCCGGAACGGCCGTTCGTCTGTTCGGTGTGCATGAAGGGCTTCAAGAGGAAGGAGCACCTCAACCTGCACTTCGTCATACATTCGGGCGAGAAGACGGAGATATGCGGCGAGTGCGGCAAAGGATTCTACAGGAAGGACCACTTGCGGAAGCACGCGAGGGCGCACATCACGAGGCGGGCCAAAGAGCAGGCGGAGCAAGCGGAACGGGCGCAGGGACTGCTCGCGAAGGACCCGCAGCTCGCGGCCGCCGGCACCGGGACGGCGCAGGTCACCATCAGCGTTGGCGGAGTGAGTACCGACTATTCCGAATGGCTCGCTTGTTGATTGTTAAAGCGCGAAATAGGCATTTCGTCTCGAGTTATATCAGGTATAGTTGATAAAATTCAAAAACTGTCGCACGTCGTCATGGGCGTGGCTATATTTCGAAGTACACTGTAGCCAGATTGTTAAGAAGTTATGGAATTTCGGATATAAACTGTCTTGAATATCGCTCATTGAAATATGGAAGCTCATCCGTGAAAAAGTTATTTCCTAGTTTTCTAGTAGGGAGTTATATGCCCTTCTGAAGTTTCAAATCACATGTTTTGAATAGCTCTATCCATACCATTTCATTTGATAGAGATTTTTCAATATTCATAAACTGCAAATACTCACCGCGTTCCTACATAGTACAAATACTGTTACGCATAACATCTATATCCAGTACTGCAGTATTTGTAAGCCTCTTGGAAACAGCCATTGAGGGAAGCAAAGGGACATTATTATCCTGCTCTCTTTTGATATAACTAATCGAGAATGCCACCAACTCTTAGCAGCAATAGTTTTAAACTCTTTTGACATTTTTACGAAGAGCCTGAAACTGATTTTCTCCATATAACCATCGAAATAAACAATTTTTGATCACAATTATCTAATTTAAACACAACTGTCACTTTTGAATGACAATTGTAAATTGGTAAATAACAGATTTCAAACAAATTGTGGCAACATCAATAGTGCTGCCAACCAAATGCCAAAGAATAACAGGCGCCAAATTTGAAATTCAATATAAATGTTCCAATGCATTTCCAACAATTGATTGGTGCAAGTGCATTGATTTCATGTCGTCATTGATGACGTGCAACAGTTTTTAAATTGTATTCACTTTATGTAACGGTACGTACCATTTGCACACCGTCGCGTTTTTGCGTCCAACGGTATGTAATATCAGATACCGTGGTAGCAGCTCAATATCAAATAGCTGGTACATATAACTTCAAAACTATTGTTTTGAATTTTGGTTGTTGAATAATGGTGATGAACTCACGAAGTTAGCATCAGCGCATTCTGAATATTTGGAAAAATACAATTTCATTGTAATGTGATAACCAGTTATTGAAACTTCAAATGGTATATTCATGATATGAAGAGGGAATATGCATGATTTTTTGTTTTGTCATTAATTAATCATTCACATTTCATGACGTAGAAAAAAATATAAATATGATTGAAAATATTCAAACTATTTTTCAAAGTGGAATTCAAAACATTGAATAAATTGGAGCCGTTCAAACGTCACACTCTAGAAAATGTTCAAGTAGTCATTTCCTGACAAATCTTGTAAAGTATCTGTTTGTTTACTGTAAGAGTTTCAAATGCTATACAGATCATGGAAGGAGCTGAAACAACTTCTAACTAGAGTATTTCATTGTATCAATGTGCAAAAACACTTCAGAATTACTCCCGATAATGTGTACTTTCGTATTTCAAGCAATGCGAAAGTACGAAAACAGTGTTGTAAGATAATGACAAGGGGAATAGTGTTTCATTGTTGAAAAGATGATTTTAACGTGTAAGAGTGCTATATTTATATACAGCTCGGTGTGAATTAATCAGAAGGTTGTACACACTAAAACCTAACCCAACCTAGTTAACAAACTTCAGAATATAGTTATAGAATACTTCTATTTTAATATGATATTGATGTGTCATTATGAATTGAATGAAAAAAATCACCTCTTTATTATAATATGACGATAATAAAAGATTCGAAAAAAATATTTGAGACAAATCTAAATTTCATGCATATACCCTATTACGAATAATCTTTAGAATAAAATGTAACCTAATTGGATATAGCCATTCTGAAATAGATAATTCTAAAAATACTCGTGAAAATCAAAATTGAAATATTTCATTCTACTACTGAAAATTATTTGCTTCCAGCTCTTCAATAATTGTATCTGTAGTTCATTTTCAATGATAATTGATAATGATGAAATTGACAAAACCGATTCAAACTCCATAGCCTCAATATCATTAAGAAATTCAACCAAACACTAATCAACAAGCTGTCAGAATCAGATACCATTTACAATTTTTGCGACCGGTTCGTAAAAAAAATATGTAATGGGATTAGGCAGTTATATACCGCTTCGGTACGTATCATTATACCGTGTGTCACAGACTCATAGTACACCCCCGTTTTCTCCTTTGTTTTTCTAGATATATTTTTGAAATTCGGAACATTGAATATGCTCACTGAACAGCATTTCTCGACATATCTGAAAGAAAAAAATAACTTCCAATTTTTCCGGAAATGACATCAACTTTCGATTCTTGAATGGGACACCCTGTATATTGTTACATGATCGGCTAGGGATGATCATGAGGAATCCAACGATACCAGGTTTGATGATGTTATCTCCAATGACTGCGGAGATATCGCCATTTATTTTATCCATAAGCTCAACGAGTAGGAGAGAGAAACTTTTTCTGGCGGGTCAATCCAATTCTCTCTCCCACTCATTGAGCTTATGAATAAAATAAATGGCGATATCTCCGCAGTCATTGGAGATAACATCATCAAACCTGGTATCGTTGGATTCCTCATGATCATCCCTAAACGATCATGTAACAATATACAGGGTGTCCCATTCAAGAATCGAAAGTTGATGCCATTTCCGGAAAAATTGGAAGTTGTTTTTTTCTTTCAGATATGTCGAGAAATGCTGCTCAGTGAGCATATTCAATGTTCCAAATTTCAGAAATATAGCTAAAGAAGCAAAGGAGAAAACGGGGGTGTACCCAGAGTCTGTGACACACGGTATACCTAGTATCTCGCGTCTAATAGACACAAAAAATATTTTGCTGTGAGGTTAGTCTGTAATGCGCTTATCGGATCTCAATTTTATTATGGAATATTTTCCTGGGGAGAATGTAGAAGGCGCATGGTGCAAATGGTACAAGTCACAGAAAGAATAGCTAACAGCAAAAACTGTTGCGTCAAGTTCCTGAAGCGGTTGTTGGCCCCAACTGTACATCAAATTAGGATAGATTAAAGAAGGCTGTAAAAACTACAAATCCTGAAATTTATATTTACGACTAGTTGAGTGCTGATTTTTATGCTTGGATTAATGAAAAAAATCAATCTCGATACCAAAAAACAGTTTTCTTCGGAATAAACAGGGTGTTATTCGAGTATGTGGCCAAACTCAAAGAGTAGATTCTTTGACTATTTCTGAGACAAAAGTTCATATAAACATAAGAACGGTAAGGCTTCATTTTCAAGATACAGGGTGTAAACATTTGTTTCATTGTGTTTCATCGAAAATATCTGAAAATTCAAAAGATGACTTTCATGTTATTTGTTCAATCATAAATAAAAATCTCGTTAGTACATGTCCATGCAAGTACACCAGGGTTATTATTGATGTTTTGCTATAGTTTCATTTTGTTGTACCAAAGACTTGCAACAATTTTTTTTCTCAAAAACAGGTCAAGATACAAGAGAAAAGATGGAGATAAAAAAAGTGGTGGTTTCGGTAACTCAATGCGAAAATACAAAAATTGTAAAAAATCAGTGGTGCATATTTTTTGGTCAAAAATATTGGATAAGGTACCTTCGGGTACGCCACTGAGCATGATGATTTGAATCTGGTTATGACCAATCAGGCCCTTGATGCCATCAAATTTTAGGAAAATCAGCGATAAGATTATTGAGACATTCAGGAAAAACTATTTGTTTTTACAAATGTTGACACCCTGTATCTTGAATACGAAGCATTACCAGAACTATGTTTATGTCTTTTCGTCTTAGAATTACTTGATGAATCAAACCTTTGAGTTCAGTCACGTATCTTAATAACACCCTATATGGGTCACGTTCCCTAGAATAACTTGTGTTTGTCTACAGCTATAACACAAAACTGCTCTTGATAACTGTTCTTTATAAGGTTTGTTCTAGCAACCAACACATTTGACCGTTTGAAAATTGGTCTGAAGCAGTCAGAGGCATGCGCAACATGAATTTCGCTCTCCAATATTCATATTGCGCATGCCTCTGACTGCTTCAGACCAATTTCCAAACGGTGAAATGTGTTGCTAGAACAAATCTATACATGTAGATCAATGAGGTACATTGTAAACATTCAATTTCATTTTGTTACCTGATAGAACAATGACTTCATTGTGTTACAGTTATAGTTATCATTGCCCAATAAATCAGGTCTATTTACTTATTGAATTTTAATAATTTTGTTATTATCTGTTATAGCCGTAGAAAAAGTCTACTGTATAACTAATAGAATCCTAATTTCACTTGTATGATTTGCACACTGAATAAACGTGGGATATGACTATCATTCATTGCTAGTTGAACACTATATAAATTCATTATACCTATCTGAAAACACTATATTTACATGCTTATTCAGCGAACCGAAGGTGGTCTTTTTCCGTGCGACCGTATGAAAAATTTTACTGTGCGCTGGTGTCATTAGCTGCCTACTTTCATTTCAAATTAAAATAATATGTTAATGACAGTTCTCTAGAAATTACAAATTGTATATTTTCTTAGCAACGGGGTAAATAACACTTGTTTATGTGACAATATTTTGATATTTTTAGTCGGAAAATAAATGTTTTTTAACTTTTTGTGGTTTTCAGGTAGATATATAGAAAAATATCGTTCATTGCTTTCACAACTTCCCTGCGCATTCAAGGGGAACTTGTCGCGCACGTACGGAAAGAGACCATTTTCTCAACTCTCCTAATGAAATATACTAAACTATTTCAGAAAACACGGCACCGAAACTTACAAAGAAAAACGTTCTTCTCCCACGAAGTGCGAGTTGAAAACTTGGTCCCGAGAGAGAATTCTCATATTTTGGTGGTTTGATTCACTCAACTCAAGTACAAAACATCTCTGGGTTATTCTTGGAAAATCTATGACTTTTCTTTGGAAAAACGATTGACATTACAACTAATGGACTGGCCTCTGACAGTTTTCCAAATATCACGATGCGGAATACATTAGGGAGAGAAAGGATATGCACATTGAAGTGATATTGTGAAGGACAGAATGATAATTCTATACTTAAATTACTCTATCCTTCTTATCTGCTACATAGACCGCGGGCATATCTGCCAGACGACAGTAAATCTGACAGTTGTGAATCCAGCCTGCTGGACAAACAAACCGATCTAAAGAGGCTTTTTGTGCATTTGTGTCATATTTAAAAATATTTTCTCTCGGTAATAACTTAATTTTGAGTGATTGTGAAGTTTCAATCCATCGATTCCTTTCTATTTTCGACCATAGAAAGAATATTAATCCTCTTGCTGTTAAAGGACATGAATTGTGGATTCAAGCAACTAGAAGAGCAGATTTAAGTACTGATGAGTTGAAATAGGCAACGGTATATTCATGAATTTTTTATCTCAGAATTGAAATTATAATTTCATTAAATTACTATTGTTATTTATGGAAATATGATTTGTTTGTCCAGCAGGCTGATGCGTGTGACGTCACATGCCCGCGGTCTATTGAGGAAGGAATTCACTCAGAGGTTATACTTGAAGTAATCTATCTTGCTCATTCCGCAGTCCTCTCTCTCTTAGGCCGAGTCCATTAATTGTAATGTCTATGTGGAAAAAATACTCCTCATTAATTTGTCAGATAAAATACAGCTTATAACTCATAAAAATCTGTTTTGTGAAAAAACATGCAAAAGTTATGCTACACAGTCACGACACTCATCAAAATTTCAAAATCAAATTCTAGATAAGAATGACATCAGTACCAATGGATACCATCATTAAAAATAAGAATTTTCATTCAAAATGATTGCATTCACAAATCCAATGCCAGACAGCTGTTTCGACCCATCATTGGTCTCCTCAGTGACACTCAGCTGGACTTGCGAACACAAAATATTTCGAACATATGTTCTTTACGAAATGAAAGTCTGAATCTGGTGCAGATTGGTAATTTGGTCTTTGTCGTAACGACCGGATGGCAGACATATTTACTTCAGGTTTATAATCGTTCATGCGAAATATTGAATAAAAATAAACATTTTGAATACCTGACTGAAAATACAAATTTATCTCGCCACCAAATACAACACATATATGATGCAGTTTAAAATTATTTATTTTTCTGTAACTTTCCTGAAATTTGAAGAGAAATGAGAGCATTATGTAAGTCTTCTTTCAATAGTGGCAGCGAGAATTTCGAAGAAAACTGTACTTTGAACACAAAATATGGGTTGAAAATTTGATTCCGAGATTTTCATAATCTGATGGTTTGCTTCACTCAATCCAAGTTTAGATTTCACTGTTTCACAGTTGAAGTTTTGATTATTTCCCAAGATTTTCATCTCCTCAATCTTCATAGTGAATATCTCTGCCCAATTTTCAAGAAAAATGTGATTCACCCAACACTTGTAATTCATCAATTGGTAAGCATTGATTTTCTGAGTAGTAACCTGTGTACAGTGGGCAGTTTTATTTTAGATCAAAAATATCAATATCTATGAAATCTCACTTTCGATGTTTACGGTGTGTGTTAATTGCACCAAACCAGGAAAGAACATATTAATTATTCTAAACAATCCAATGACAATTTGTTAGAAACAATTCGTGGAACTCTAGAAATTCTGGAAAAATGTTATAGTGCAAAGAATTTCAAATTGAATATTCCAAAATCAAGTGCTATCAAGTTCAGTTTTAGAAAGGAACCGACACTGAAAATTACCCATGAGAATAAAACAATTGAAACATGTCAACATACAAAATTTCTTGGTATTGAAATTGATGCCCAGCTAAATTGGAAAGAACATATTAACAGCTTGACAAAGAAACTTCGGTCATTTACATTTGCATTGCGAACAATTAAATTATTGGTTAACCAAAATGCAGCCATCAAAGCATATTACGCTTATATATATTCCAGGATGAAGTATGGAATTATATTTTGGGGAAATTCTGTCGAAATTACCAGAATTTTCAAAATACAAAAATCCTGCATAAGAAGTATCTTTCACCTTAAAAGAAGGGACACTTGCAAGGAAGTCTCCAAGGAACAGGGAATACTCACTCTGCCATGTATATACATATATGAATGTGCATATTTTGCAATGAAAAATTATGAAGAATTCATGAAGAAATATGAAACAGTAAATCTTCACAACACCAGATATAAAAAACTTAAATTACAACAAACACGATATGCCCAAGTTCAGAAAAATGTTGTTAATCAAGTTTCAAGAATTTTGAACAATGTTCCCAAAGAATTCAGAAAACTGCCAAAAGACCAATTCAAACTGAAATTCAAGCAGTATTTATCAGAGAAAGCATTTTATTGTGTTTTAGATTTTTATAATTGTTTTTTTTATTTATTTATACATATCCGTTCCACACTGTAAAGTATTATGGAATATAGTGATTATTATTATTATAAAAGTAGTTTTACATCTCAAATCAGCGGCAAGGCCGGTAAAACTTCTAATTTCCGAATGTACGCATGTTCGTTTTGATTTTTTGCACATCTAGACTGCATAAAGTTCTAGATTAGGAATTATGAAATATCAATTGTGAGTTTGCATTATGAACTGAGTGAACATGGCCAACTTTAATGGATTGTTCATCGGAGTTAAGTGCATTATTCATGAATTGTGCTTATGCACCTGTTTGTTATTGAATCAGTTATTGTGAAGAAAAAAGAGTGTCCATCTTGATTCTACAAACGACTGAAAAAAATATATTTCGTTTTTCTCAGAAATTTCTATTCAAAAAATGAACAATTTGTTCAGGCCAGCCTCAACTCACCTACACTGTAGGTTGACGGACTAACACCTATTAGAAAACAACTACTCCCCTGGCTAATACCACGAAGGGCATTGGATTACATCCAACAGGTGTTAGTGTGGGATTCTTCACAGAAGAAATTCCACATATGCTCTTGGCGATACACCACCAGAATTGATTTTCAATTATTGGGACGGGACACACTTGCAGACCGGTTTCGGGCTATTTGGCCACTCGTCAGTGCAAGGCAGTGCCATCATCAACAAAAGTCGATGACTTCCCATAATTAAAAATCATACTCGAGTAGAGTATCTTCCCTAGACCTAGGCTGATACAAACAACAAGCTAAATAGCCGTTGCTGCGCCATCTGCCCGTAGACTAGGTACTAACCAAGAGCATATCCGCATGGTCCCAATTCCTTGTACAAGGAAAATCCGAATAAAATAAATATTCATGGGAATTCTTGAAGACTGGCTTTAAATCAAATATTCAAAAAATGAACAATTTGTTCAGGCCAGCCTCAACTCACCTACACTGTAGGTTGACGGACTAACACCTATTAGAAAACATGTTTTCTAATAGGTGTTAGTCCGTCAACCTACAGTGTAGGTGAGTTGAGGCTGGCCTGAACAAATTGTTCATTTTTTGAATATTTGATTTAAAGCCAGTCTTCAAGAATTCCCATGAATATTTATTTTATTCAGAAATTTCTGTTTAAAAGCGAATTCTTCAATGTATCTATCATATAACTGGATGATACAAATAAGGGCAAAAACTCATTTAGTTTTTTTTACAGGTTCCAAACTCTCAGATTCAAATTCCTGTTCAGATTCAAGTACCCCAGCATCATATACAAGTTACTGGTGCCAATGAAGAAGATAGTGAGAATGCTGTTAGTACAGTTGTCTTGCCAGCAGCATCAGAGGGTCTTTCTATATTACCCCACTAAGGAACACTAAAATATTTTTATAAAATTACGTGAACATAGTTATTTTTATAATATTCAATTGGTGAATATAAAATAAAATTTTATTTTGATAATTTTTTGACCTAGAATATTTGAATATATTGATAAGATCATTCGATTTGAAATGTATATAATATGTAGACATTGATTATTTATTACCAGCGAGTTCTATGGGTTCGTTGATTTTGAGTTGATTTGAAGAATTTTCTGTGAGAACATGTCCAAAAAATTATATTTTCTACAGTATTAAGAATTAATTGGTAGAAAATTCTTCACATCGATGTTGATTATTTACTGAAATTCGGTCTTACAGCAAGTTGAGGTGTTACAATCTGGGTTGTTTTTCAAATTCGTTTGATGATTGAAATCAATTAGTTTTGATACAGCCCATTTATTGATAATAAATTCTCAATATCTTATTAAGGTGATAATATATTTTTCATTCTTTTCACATTATCTTCATAGTCGAGTAAAAATGCACCTTGTAATTAGTTTCACAAAGCATTGCCCCATTATAATACACATTGAATTATAATAACTTTCATCTAACGTAAATACATTTGTTTTAGTTTGGAAAATAAATCCCTTCCACTTGGATTGCTGCATAACAAAGATATAAAGTGAAATTTGAAAATTGAAAGAAAGCATTCTCATTTTATCAATTCCAATTTTTGGGAAGACATTTCATGTCAAAGGAACCATTGCCATTTGTATTGTAACTATGTGAGCATTTTATTCATATACAGGAATTTTAGGAAACCTATGTTCTAGGTTTTGGATTCAGAATTTCGGAATTTTTCACCATAAAACTCAATCTAATTGATTTCAAATATAGACTTTATCACCTCAGTATATGAAACTCGCTTCAGCTCTCTGTAGAATATGCACAATATTCATTAACATCGATGGATTTTCTTAGATATCACAAAATAATTGCATGCTTCTACGTATTGGTTGTATAATGCAGTTCAACTTTACTTGAAAGTACAGCTTAAAATAATTAACGATGCAGAAAAACTCTAAGTCGTCTCCACAATTTAATATTTGAAGGATGTCAGGACGGTGATTCAGTACATGTTTCGAACCTACACATGTTCATCATCAGCTGAATTAACATTTAATTCTACAATAAAGGAAGAGTAATATAATAATAGTTGATACCATAAAGTATAAAATTACTTACATGGAGATGAAAAAATTCAATTGGGAAAAAGTCACATGGTGAAATTTTAGAAAAAATGTATATTGAAACGAATAATGAAAGTTTTTGTGATTAGGGGAATTGATTTGCGAATGAAGGATAATCAATTCAATTTGTGAACTGTAGTAGTTTTTTCAAGTTTTCTTCCATGTGACTATTTCTTACATTACACATTGGGCACAAGGGCTCCAAGCCTCCCAATCTTAATACCATCACTGTCTTAAATTCCCCTAATCACAAAAATTTTCATTCGTTTCAATATACATTTTTTCTAATGCCTATCTAAATTTCACCATGTGACTTTTTCCCAATTGAATTTTTTCTATTATTATATTACTCTTCCTTTATTGTAGAATTAAATGTTAATTCAGCTGATAATGACCCTATGTAGGTTCTAAACATGTACTGAATCACCGTCCTGACATCCTTCAAATATTAAATCGTGGAGACGAGTTTTTCTGCATCGTAAATCTTACACTCCACTTTGAGATACAATGGACTTCTACCACAGGTTAAAATAATTAATTCTGACTGGTTGGAGATCGGCACGTTGAGCAAACCAAGGGTCTGTGTGTGAGACAGAAAGTATTAAGAACAGCATAGTATAACACTAATTTAATATAACTTATGGAATTGACCGATACTTCATGAAAATTCATGGTAATTGAAAAAATAGTTTGTGTGATTTTCACTAGACAGTTTTTGAAACTGTAAAAATCACACAAAATGATTTTGTAATATTCAAAAAATAATCGATTGGTTATCCTAAAATTTGACCGGCCATGGTTAATTCTATGAGCTGTACTGTACTCCAGTTGGGCCCAATATTAATTGAAATATTGTTGTCCTGTGATAACAGGTTTCGTCATCCGTGTCAGATGAAATATACCTGCATGATGCTCTAAGAAATATATTTTGATAAGCTTTGTGTAAAATTAGTACTGGATTTCAAATCATTTATTCAATGTTTAGTTGAACTTGATTTATGCAAACCAAGTATCGAGGGCTTTATGTAATAATCAAAAGAATCATTTCCAGTCGCAAAAAGTTATTTTTTTCAGTGATCTTGATTTTTTTAAATAGAAATATTGTGATTGATGAATGTGAAATAATACCTGGATTCAAAAACTAGATGTAAATATTTATAAATGTTAATAATTTAAATATATACCTAAGTAATAGGAATAACTTTTTATACTATTGACATTCTTCACAATTTATGGAAGGATGTGTTTTTCTTTTAAGTATTGTTTCAATAAACGTTTCCACAAGCATTGCCTTTGAGTATATTTTTTTAATATGCAGAGTGTTTTCGAAATTGATAGCTAAATTAATCCAGTGGACTCCGATTATGAATTAATTGGAATATGAAGGGTAAGACGCAAATTACGCATTGTTACCACTATACAAAACTGCGTCGGGATTGTTGGTAAAAACATATTTTGGTTTAAAACTGGGATATTTCTTGTTTTGCGCCTGAGATTGCAAGTGTCTTCTAATGCCGCATGTAAGATAAAACAAGAAAAGGTACTGATAAAAAAAATAAAAATCAAGTCTCATATTGAGGTATTACGTAACAAGTTTTAAAAATTATAGTGGTACAATTTTCAACTTCAATAGACCGCGGGCATGTGACCTCACATGCATCAGCCTGCTGGACAAACAAATCGTATTTCAATAAACAACAATGGTAATTTAATGAGATTATAGTGCAATTCTGAGATACAAAATGCATGAATATACAATATACCGTTGCCTATTTCAAGTTATCAGTACTTAAATCTGCTCTTCTAGTTGCTTGAATCCACAATTTACGGCTCTCAACAGAAAGAGGATTAATATTCTTGCTATTGTCGAAAATAGAAGGGAATCGATAGATTGAAACATCACAATCGCTCAAAATTGGGTTATAGGGAAGAATATCTCAACCGATGAGGGCGCTAGTGGTGGTTAAATTATATCCACCATTTTGAAATAGTTACCTTGTTTACATTTATGAAATAACGCGCTAAACAGTCATCAGGTGCCCTCGCTAGACAAGATTTTGGTGGTTTCATTGCTATATTTTCATTGTACGAAGTTTTTCTCGTGAAGGTGGATATAACTGTGTTCATGATGCTTTGAATAGCCGCACAATACTATTCATTGGAGGTGAACATAGATGCATTCTGTTTCAAAATCTAAAAATATTTGTGCCAGGCCATTTATTAGTTTTAGTGAAGTGTTAGTGAACCAAAGAGGCTTTTATTACATGGATGATGAAATGCGCCATAACTTCGCCTAAAAATAGACAAAAAGACTCACCAGGTAACAATGAATCATCTCTTTTGAAATGCAAGGAACCCACTGAAGCTGCTCTAAATGGTGATTTATGCAGTTTCAGTTTAATTTTCCAAGCCTTGAACTTGTCTATTTTCTCTTTCAATCCACTCTCCGTAATGTTTTCCACCAAAGATGTATTTCTCTTTGGAAACGTGTGGAAAGACAACTTTGGATTTCGGTTCCTAGAGTTGCGCCAACTTGGCACCAAACAATTTATACGGTTGGTTCACTGAGCGATCTGCATCCATGATTGTTTGATATTATTAATCGAAAAAACTACATTTTTAGATGAGATTTCCTAAATAAACACCGAAGAACTCAATAAATTCAAACACAAAAAATGGAAGCCGTTTGTTTGTCAAATTATAGCAGTGCCTTATATTTCCGCCAGACGTCGCATAAAATTATGAACTTCCCAATTATCGAGAAAATATATTTTGAAATATGACAAATAAGCAATAAGCATTTTTAGATCCGTTTGTTTGTCCAGCAGGCTGGATTTACAACTATCATTTTACTGTCGTTTGTCAGATATTTATTTATTCAGCCATAGTACTAAAGAATTTACAGGGGTGATGATAATCAGTTTACAATCCATATACCTATTACATAATAGTGAGAAACCTGTTACAGAAAGTAATATAGCGATTCCACACTTGTATTATATAGTTCACCAGGATATCAACTGTCATATTACCTAAAAAATATATAAAGAGTAACATCATACTATTGCTGAAAGTATAAGGTAGTGCACAATGGTATTAATAATACTGTGTGCACCCATTTATAAGTTATTCAGTCATTATTGAGGTAATTATAGTAATTAATAAGGAGTTGTGCCCCTTGTTTTCCTTTCAGTAAATAAAACATTTTCAACAAAATAATCAAGCTCTTTTCTGTATTGCCTTAATTTGTGGTTTGGTTTCGTTTTGAATATATAGGTATCATTATATTTCAATGTTTATTTTATATTATATAGTTTATTTTGTATTCACTTTCTACAATCCATTCTATTAAAGTTTTTTTAATTCTGTGATAATTTTTTTGTTTAAAACCGTCAGGTTGTCATTGTAAATTTTTGGGCCCACACAGTAAATGTGGTTTTGACATGCCTTGTGTTTGGGTCTATAGGAATGAATGACAAAAATAAACTCGGTTCAATTTCTCTATTACACAATAAATAGTGAAGATCAATATACATGAGATTACAATTTGCTAAAGGTTCGATTTTCGAATTCTCTGATTACCATTCTAAATTTTGCTATAACCAAATCAACATCTTCCTCGGTTATTTCCCAATAAGTCACTAGTCGGATGAATCCTGTCCCTGTAGCATTCTGTCGAAATCCCAATCTGACTGAAACTTTGACAGGGTCTTCTTCCTTTACCTCTGCCAATCTCGCAACTAAATCGGCGGAAGTTAAAGTCGGATGATCAAAATGAATCATCAGTATGTTGGTATCTACCGAGTCAAGATCCACGTTGCATATGCTGGTATTGAAGCATGAAATCGCTAAAAAAGATTGTTCGATTGGTTATATAGATCAATGTTAACAACATTCTATAACTACTAAATGAAACACTTTCGGCAAACAGAGCAAATACGGAATTATTTTTTGTGTTACGTTTTGGTTTGACAGTAAACTCCGTCATTATAAACACTGTGATTTACGATTATTATCAATCAACAAATCTTGAAACGTCGGTCCTGGACTGGTCTTGGAGGCCGCCGAGACCAGTCGACTTCTGATTTCAACAATGTACATTTTCGTACTTACATACTCATGTTTCATAAAAATGGATAGTTTATTTTTTCGCAGTTTTGCAGTTTCAGAAGAGTTTTATGCTTGGTTTATGGAAGCAGGTGCAACATTGCTAAATAAACTTTGCAAGACAAAAGGCTGAATCTAGAAATGTGCTTTATTTTTATCTAAACGTTTAGTGGGTTGTCTGATACTATTATATTTAGTTGTATAGCCGGTTTCTTCGAGAATTTTGGAAATTATTAACTCGATAATTTCTGCAGACAGCTCTGAAAATTACTTATAAGAAAATGGTGCAGAGAAGGGTCAACTCAAGGAAAACAAAGATATCATTAGAATGCCATATTGTCCTAGTTAGCTAGTCAGAGCCTCTCACAATTAACACTGTTGATCTGTGTTAGACCAAGAGGTCCAAGAGGCATGTAGAAAGGGATGAAGAAGTTGAGAGCTACTGGCAGGAAATTTCATATTTTCCTCAACACTCAATTTCCATTCTGAATTTCTGTATATCTTGTGTATTGTTCAACAAGTTGATGTCAGAACGTTTATATTTACGCTAAAGTTTTGCGAATGAAAACCTTGAATTGAAAGGTAGAAAATTCGATACACATCATCGAGACCTGTCTGGAAGATTCTCCATAGGCTTACGAAGGTATAAATAGGGAGATACTTCATCCCGAAGGCGGAGAGTTCTTTAGAGTTTCTGGTATAGAGAGCTTTGGTATTGCTAATTGCAGAAGTCGAAGTGTGACGAGTTTTAGTTCAGAGCGTTGGATAGTTTAGCTGAGCAGTTTGAGTGATTGTATTGAGATAAAGAGTTGTAATGAAAGTAATTAAGTGTTGTTCGGAGTTTTAATAAACGACACCAAGGAAATATCATAACAATAATCTCACTCGACACAAACAGTGATAAATATGGTAAGTAAGTAAATAACAGGGATGAGTTTTTTAGTAGTTATCACATTATGTCAGGAATAACATTTTTTATAGATTTTCTGGATGTATTCAACGAGCACCCACATATTTCCAGTCTGTTGTCATTTAAACCATGACTGTTCCCTCTGTAGGTGAGGGGTTTCCCATAGTTTGTTGTGTGAAACGAAATATGATATAAGCATTGACTACGCAGAGTTATATTGGGCACATTGAACTTCATTTCTTCAAGGAGTTCTGGGCAGACTAAAAGACCATTGATGAGTATTTATATGAAAATCAGAGCATGGTCCGTTCTTCCTTTTGATAGGGAATTGAAATCAAGGGTACACATTATATCAGATTATTCCTGGCCTGCTACAGGTTGATCCAATTTGAAGGTCATGAATCTCAGAAATTCATTTTGAACTCTTTCCAATGATGTGCAATGAACCAAGTACAACGGGAACCAAACTATGGATGCATACTCCAATCTAGATAGAACGAGGGATGTGTAGACTCTTTGTATTGAATTCATAGAGAAGCTCGAACAATTTCGAAATATGAATCCTAAGGTTTTATATGCTTCAACGGTTACATAATTGATGTGCTCTACAAGTCTAAGTTGTTCGTCAAACCAAACCCCTAGGTGTTTCACGCATGCAGTTATGTATATTATAGGAAGTTTGGAATTTTTTTATATTTTTGAAAAAGCGAATGTAGTAGCACTTATTCACATTCCAAAAAGAGTTGGTTTGTTTGACACCATTCAGATACATTGTTGTGGTCTTTTTGCAAGAGAACTTGGTCCTCATAGCAATTTATTTTCTTATACATCTCAAAATCATCTGCAAACATCAAAAAGTCTGAACTTTTGTAGCATGATTGCATGTCGTTCACGATTGAGAGGAGGGGAGCGAGATGTGTTCCTTGAGGAACACCAGATAAAATTTCTTTAGACTGAATTTCACCTAATTTGACCCTTTGTGAACGGTTCGACAGAAAACTCTGAAGCCATCCTGAAAACTGTCGAGTACTATTTGCATAATTTCTCTATCAAAATGTTGTGATTGACTCTATCGAAAGCCTTGGAGGAATTTGTATATTTTGCACCAATCTCAGTTTTATTTTCAAAGGCTTTCAAACCTCCACTTCATATATTAGTAGGTTTGTGATAGTTGACTTCGGACGTGAAAACCCATGTTTATTATTGATCAGTAATTCCTAACAATAATAATTTAATAGATCAGTAATTGATTTGTCGAACAACTTGGCAATTGAGGACTGATTGTATACACTTCTATAGTTTTTCACACCCTCTTTAGAACCGGATTTATGAATGGGAATGATATAGCTGTTTTTCCACAATTTTGGAAATATTCATCTGTCCACTGAAGATCTAAAATAACAGAAATGCTGAATGGGTTATTATTGCACAGATACAGTTTTTCAGAAATATGTTGGGTATACCATCAGGGCCAATTGATTTTATGTCATGTAACTTAGATATTGCATCATACACCAGAGCAACAGATAGGTTTGGAGACGGAATATTGAAACCACAACTATTGCCTCCTTGCTCATGCACTGTCAAACTGTTTACAGGCTTAGTGTATACTGTTGAAAAATAATCAGCAGTAAGCAATATGTACATTTTTTGTTAATAAAAAATTTGGATTTGACTGTGAATTGAGATCGACCTCTTCTATATAATTTTCACAGCAAGATTTAGAAATTATTTTGCATTGTGTTCAGCGAAATTGTTAAAATTAGTTTTCTTTATATATATATTCTTTGTATATATTTTTTGTGGGCTATTTTCTTTTGCTTGACTAAGTGCCTCAATTCACTTAGAGAACCATCTAGGATCTTTTGACATCTTGAATCTTTTCAATGGTACAAACAGAGCCACTTCCATACTCAACAGGTGACAAAAAGCTTTCGTCAGCTTCATCTGATAATTCCAATTTATAGCTGATAAATGATAAATAGTTGTTCAACCCCATGTATTCTGCATTAACATAATCGTAATAGTATTCCTGATAACGCATGTTTCATTTTTCATGTGTCCAAGATAAAATTGAGAACATTAGGATTATGGTGTATACTAGCAGTAAATAAGATATCAGATAATAGGGTCACATTGATATCCTGTACATTTGAAAATCAGCAAATCTAAGTAAACATTTCTGGAATTGGGAATAGTTGATAAAAGTTGAAGTAAGCATAATATTCCCACAGTTAAGAAAGCATAGGAACCTAGGGTGCGGTTCACCTTGACACCATAATCGTCATTGTCCCACTTAGCTTCGGGCAGGTTGAAATCACCAAAAATGAGAGATTTTGCTGATGGAGAACTAGTCATTACCTCTTCCAGCGGCTGACAGTGGGATACTGTGGTGGAATGTAAACCCATCCTATGATCACATTTATATTACCAATTGTTAAATAAAGGTATAGCTGTTCAATATTGAGCTGTTGTACATAAATTTGTTTGCATATTAACGATTTTTCAACAATTATGAGTACTCCACCCCCACTAGGTTTATCGCTAGTGAGCTTGTTTTTGTCACATTTAAAAATATCGTATGAGGTTACATCGATTTACGACGATAATATATCACTTGTCAGCTAACTTTCCACCAAAATTATAATATCGTACATACTGCATAATACCGACTGGCTTCTATCTTGTAACTTGGTATGCAATCCTCCTATATTTTGACAAAAAACTAGCAATGAAACTGAGCTCATTCGGTTTTTGATTATCGGATAGATTCGATTTTAGGAACTCATCCATTTCTTTACCTATTGTGACTTTTTCACCCTTGCTCTGCCTCACAGCTAGCTCATCTTTCATATAAACATTACCTCTTATTTCAAGAAGATTCAACTTTCCTTTTTTTTCCTGATGACATGAAATGATATCCAAGTCTTGCTGTACATCCCAAACTGAATTCATTCTTAAGAGCGCGTTTCTCGGGATTTTGGTTTACTCCTAAATCTATGCAACTTATGCTTTTCATCAATGTTTGTTGCATACCTCGAAGGCAAATGTATTTGGATTCACCCGATTAACCATAACAGGTCAGAATAGGCGTGGCTAATTCCCCCTCAGCTATACAGTAACGTAGGGTTTCAATTCTTTACAAATTATCATAATTTCTGATTCAGAATTGTTTTCTATTTTGTGTGAGTGAGAATGCTAACAATTGGAATAAGCTCTTTTGAGTTGAGTTATACACTCACCGACATAATTAGTGCATTAGTCATTATCTGACAAGAGTTGTGAAATCCCTGATTGTATGTTCTTCATATCAATATTTGGATGAATTCGTAGGTAGAGTTTTATGTGGTATTCCCTATTTGCTGATTTTTATGATCCTGTCAATCATAGAGATTTAGTAACATTCCTTAAAACCCATAGTCGTTCATAAAAATTTAAAATAATTCACTACTTATGTCGGTGAGTGAATAATTGACCATTAGTCGGGAACAAGGACGAATGTCAGTCACTTGGAAGAATCCAGAAATAAAATACTTAAAGAATCAACAGATCTAACGGGAAACCGGGAGAAATTGAAAATGATTATTTATGATTTCAATTTGATTATGTAATCGATTGAAAATGGAAAAGTAGAAAGGGGGTTTTCTAGGAATTTTGATATATCAGTTTGTGAACGCTATGTTATCACTATTGAAATTATAATACCATTCATAGGTTATTGTGATAAAAAAATCACGATTTTTATATTCTTACTTATTATGCAGCATATTATGTCAATATGCTACCTAAATTGATAAATCAATGTTGTAAACTACTCTCCAGAACAATATTGGACAGTTATTGAAATTCCAATATTGATTATCGAATTTAAAAAGCAAACTCCACATTGTTGAAGTAATATAATCAGCATAACCTTATTGATTTTGCACCATACAATGTTAAGTTGGGATTGAATTATGAAATATTGTTTTTTCAATCATAAACTAGATTGGAATAGAGCAGTTATCTGCAACAAAGAAAACACATGTCTTGTGCCTTCCATAGCACCGACTCACAAGATGAATCATTTCTTTGTGAAATGGAGCACGTTTACCCTACTTTATTTATTGAATCTGTTATATGGTTTAATAAAAATATCACAGTTGATGCTGTGGAAGCTATTGAAAAGCGAAACACGTGTCGCTGTTTTGAAAACCCTTTATCAGTGAGAATCGTACAGAAAACTGATATTTTTGTTAATGTGGATGTTCATATTAAGTATCGACCAGTTCAATTCAATATATATATATATATATATATATATATATATATATATATATATATATATATATATATATATATATATATATATATATATATATATATATACTCAATGAACATCCACATTAACAAAAGTATCAGTTTTCTGTACAATTCTAAAATAGTTTTGAGGAGAAACGTAGAAAAAGGGACAACGAATTTAATTATTTTGTCCACATATCACAAATTTTGCTATAATTCCGCACCTATTCTACACATCCTTCTTGTCTTTCTTCCTTCAGCTACTTCCATGAAATTCGTTATATTGAATATGCTTACAAAGAGGCACGTCATGACGTCATGGAAAATTTTATTATTATTGGGGGAAAATATGACCATTCATTGTTTCAGACCCTGTATATTTCATTTGTTTCATTATATGGCTCAAATGTTCTGGAAATATTGGTAGGTAGGGGAACCTACAAATATTCACGCCCTATGCGCCTATGATTTCGTGTCACACCTCATTACTTTTGAAGATTCATTTTGAAATAATTGTTCACTGAGAATATTATATTCATTGTTAATTCTATCATATCTATCCAATGGGGCAACCACAAAATGATACAAATCAGTACCTAACAAGTTGCAATTTATCTGAACCACAAAATTGGTAAGCCACTGGCACAATGTGCTAATCGCCTTCGATAGGGTGATAGTCCCTTTCTCACAAGACGAACTTTGACGAAGTACATCGGGCTCGCTTACTAAGGCTGAAGTCCAGCCCACATTTCTCTCGAAAATTACTTTCCCCCACACGGCCGTACCCCTCAGAAACTCGAAAGACCGTGAGACTAAATCTTAACACAATGTATAAATGAGATCATAAAATAATACTTTGCCAGCATAAGAATTTTGTTGTGAAAAATTGGTGGGTTGTAAATCAAAAATAATCCTTGAGTATATTCCATACTAAGACTCACTGCACCCCAACAATGATCAGAGAGTGATCACCTCGTAGCTTGCTGGAATCTGTAATGATATCGTTCAAAAGACCATTAACCCCTAAATTCCTCATTGCGGCCATGGTGAAAAAAAATCTCGTGATTGTTTCCATGTTCTGAATCTTGAATTGGAATATACTATATAATTCGCTAGATTAATAGTGAGATGCAAAGTCTTTTTATTGATTACATCTGTCATATTCTCTCACTGAAAAAAATTTCAAAATGCTTTCACATTTTTATTTCTTACATTAAAAATTGAATCACCGAAATGCACCCTTTAAAAATTATGACTTATTATTATTATATCGTTATTAATAACAGAAGTCAGTCAAAAAACTGACTGAACATCATGAACATTTTCATATAAAATAATAAATGAGCACTGAACTATTCTATTAAAACTAATTAACAAAATAATATATACTACGGCATTTGAGCAAGAAATAATGATGAAATTCAGAAATCAGTATGATCAAAACTAATATCACAAAATTAAAAATTCTATAAATTATAATATATTTCCAATGAGATTCAATTCCATTAGCCATTCACGAGTTAATAAATATTACCTACTAATTACATCTTTAACTATGTTAAAATAAATGAATCTTGACATTTATTTGCTTATTACTCATCTGATACAGAAAAATAGTTTTTCATTACACATCATACAAATTCTTGATGATCCCAAATAAGAATTATAACTAAATAAATAATTAGCATCCTATGAAGGATGTACCTTTTCACCTCCTCACTTAGATTGTATACCAACACCTTCGAGATTGAATAGTGTATCATATTCCTTGATGACAAGTTGTATTTTCTGGCAAGCCAGTTGAACATCTTCAGCAGTAATTTCGTGATATAACACAAATCTCACACAATCCGACTTCAACGAGGAACACCTAACAGAGGCACGTACATTGTCAGTATCTAACACTGTCTGTAATCTACGCTGTAATTCTTTGATTTCAACCTTAGTATTATCAACATACATGAGTAAAATGTTCGATTGCACTTTGGCTCGGTCTACTTTGAAAATATTCGACTTCATCTCATATATTGCTGAAATAAATATTCATATTTATTATATTTGGTATGGTAGTTATAATATTATGATTTCACCTTTGATTTTTGAAAGACCCCCACAAATACTTACTAATGCCGTTGTTAGTATTAAAGCACAACTTCAGAATAGATTCTAGTCGATAGATATTAGTATGTAGCACAATCTTGTTATGCGTCTGTCTTGTACCAGTTTTATTCGTCACTATAGCGACCCGCCCCGACTTTGCAATGATAAATAATGGTTATTGAGGGTTATCCCTAAATCATACAATACTGTATACTCCAGTCTATGACGGCAAAAAAAGTGTAAACTGTGTATTTATCCCATACAGCACCGATTCGTATGAAAATTTGGATATAGGTTCTACTTACCCTCTATTTCAAAATCTACCCTGTGCCGAGGGTTGCTTTTTTGGAGGGGGGGGGGGGGTAAAAACAACCCCTATTCGAAAAAAAATATCAAAATTTCAGATTGGAGCATGTAATAAACTGAAATCATATTCATATCAGTAAAATGGATCAATTGATAATTTTTAATATAATTTATGGTTCAGTAATCAGTGTCAGCCTTAACACCCCCCCTTATGACAGAATATCATCAGAAAATAATAATAAACATGTTATTTGGCAGTTATTCAACTAATTCAGTATCTATTTGCATTCAATTTGAGATTTAGCTTCTATCTGCCATCTACTTCAAAGTTGAGGTTGTGCCTGGGGTTGATTTTTATTCATTAGAGGTGAAAACTACCCTATTCAAAAAAATTACAAAATACTAGTTTTGAGCGTGCAGGCATCTGTAAATACGTTGAATTAACCTTGATAGACGACTTCTGAAAAACTTCATTGAACAAAGATTGCTCGGAATTAGTCAATCTATTGATTTCCACACTCATTTCCAATGAAAAGTTATTCACCCCCAAGAAGGGGTGGCATCCACCCCCAGGGAGAAAGCAACCCTCGGCACAGGGTAGATTTTGAAAAAGAGGATATGTAGATCCTGATTCCAAATTTTCATGCGAATCGGTGCTGTAAGGGATAAATACACGGGAAAATGGTCATAGACTGGACTAGTAATACATTATTTGGATCTAATTCGTAGGGTTCAGCCAGCGTTTGAAATTAAGAACAAAAATATGTGTTGATTTACTACACATAAGAAACCTCTAAAATTATCAATGTTTCTCTATTATATTATGCATGTATTATATATATAAACCTTCCTCTTGAATCACTCTATCTATTAAAAAAAACTAATCAAAATCCGTTGCGTAATCTCAAAGATATAAGCATACAAAGGGACATACAGACAGACAGCGGGAAGCGACTTTTTTTTATACTATGTAGTGAAGTTTCAACAAATGTCAAATAGATAATCGATTATCAGAAAATCTTATGTGTTATTTATGTTTTCGAAAATTGGGTTTAATAATTCATAATCACCTTCACATAAATAATAATTTTTTGATTATCTCCTTGAATGAACATTCAAACCAGGTTTTGTGCAATACTTGCTTAGTTGGAAAGGAACAATTAATATTTTTGCCGCAGTTGTCTATTAAGTTTAAGTTTTTTCAATATCGATTTTCAATGATTTCACACAACACCGTCTGTATATACATTTACCAGTGTCTCATTGATCACGTCAACCACAGTCTGAGCCTGAGAAATATAGAAGTGTATCATTGGCAAACGATGCGAACACTTTCTTTATCAATCGAGCTTTATTGATGGTTCAAAAACTCGAACTATTTTCAGAATCAGTTTCAAAATCGATTACACACAGTATCGCTGCTCAACCATGCCAAAACCATGACTGAACACTTTTGATAACTTTATTTCGTTCCAAAATATCTACTATTTGTTGATGAACTACTGACTATTGACAGTTTTTTTATTTTCGTGTATTATTATTGTCTTGGATTTACAGGGATTTCTTTTTATGCACCCCAATGAATGAATAGATTAAAACACTGGAGTAATTATAATTTAAAATTAATAATAAGATAGTTGAAAGTATGTAGTGGATGAATAAGCAATAATATAAGTATCACAGCAGAGATGAGTAAATATTCTGAACCCTTTTCAGCATGCTTAGAAACTACACTATGGGCTATTTTGGCGTAATTAATAGCAATACTGCAATCATGCATTAACAAAAAAATATAAGATATTACCTTTTGCAATTTTGAATGCATGGTCATGATCAATTTTCAACCTGTCGATCATGGTATCCAGAGCAACCAACCCAGCTGCAGCCAAAACTCCAGCTTGCCTCCATCCACCTCCTAACACTTTTCTCACTCGTCTCGCTCTTAAAATGAGTAGAGAAAATTAACAAAAAGAAAGTGAACAGGTTTAAATATGCCAGTGTAAATATACTGACTGACTAAAAAAGGTTGAGGTTTTGTTGAAGAGCTAAAACTTTTCCTAGAAATCAATTACCCTAACACCAAACTGATATTTTTGCACTCGATGCGCGTTTCGCTAACAAGGTTAGCATCTTCAGGATACTAAATAGTATGAATTTACTTCTCCTGAAGATGCTAACCTTGTTAGCGAAACGCGCGTCGAGTGCAAAAATATCAGTTTGGTGTTAGGGTAATTGATCTCTAGAAGTTTCAACTTTTACACCAAAGGTTCCAATATCATCGTTTATTTGTTGAAGAGACCTGATTTTTAATAGAACATAACAAGTGTTTATCTTCCCCTTGAAGACCCTCACGAATGGACATAGGAGGCTGATTTCAACGCCAGGAAAACCAACAGGACTTTCCAGTCAGTTGGTGCATCCGTTTGAACCCATCGCATCACAATATAGGATTGGTATATAAGCAGCCCAAATTACACACTAATAGCATATTAGGAATGAATGTCCTTATCACTCAGAAAGTCCATGTAGTGTAACCACTTCAAGAACAACTTTATATGTATTTTTCAAATTCATAGACATTTCTTGGTGGATCTGCTGGCATTATATATTTCCACCAGTCTTAATGCGACACATCGTCAACCTTACTAATTTTTTTTTAATTGTCCATGTAGCGTGAAAACAACCAAAATTAATTAGAATAATTAAATTCTTCGAGGACGGAATACCCATAATTTTCCACCTTTCAAACACAGATTCATAATCCATATCAATCCACTTCATCAACGTATTGATAAATATTTTGGAAAACGATGAACATAAATTAGGATCAATCATACGAGTGAATTTCAAAACAATTGTTGTTTGCTCAATGAAATATTATGATTAGGTTCACGAATTATTGAGAAATCATTTCTTAATAAACAATTAAAACAAATTTCCAAAAGCAAGCTTTATTATTTATCGACCCTCTTGCAACATCTGATTTCTTATAATTTTTCCAACCAGATGGACATTGAAATATTTATATGTGCAGCACAAGTATATGATTCAAAAATAGGTAAACAACTTCTAGAAATTGCGGAAAATTACAATATTTTGCTACAGCTGCATTTCCATTTGAACTTGGCAATCGGTCAAAACCCTAAGTTTGTTTTTACTGAGAATCAAAATAAAAATTATTTTTATTGACATTCAACGACTATGTGTATATTTCAAAACATGTTTTGTGTCATGATTTATGTTGTCCATTCAGCTAGTTATTTTCGAAGTTAGCAACTACGAATACAATGCAGACTCATGTAGACC
The DNA here is from genome assembly GCA_032362365.1 of Zygogramma bicolorata. Classification (NCBI taxonomy): domain Eukaryota; kingdom Metazoa; phylum Arthropoda; class Insecta; order Coleoptera; family Chrysomelidae; genus Zygogramma; species Zygogramma bicolorata. Next base: position 404,207 of record JAVJAQ010005442.1, read on the forward strand.
GTCTGAAAATGGCAAGTGACGTCATTTTTACGTAACAACCTACAAGAAAAATATTCCTAAAACTTATCGAGGATCAAGTCCCAGGAACGGGACTCTGTAATCTTAAAATCAAGGAGAAGCGACAGCGATTCGTTTAGAATATGACTTTGTAAAAATGTAATAAATGGAAACAAGGTCGGTCTCATTTGAATGTATTGAAGTATTGAAATTAATTTTTTTGGTTTTCTATCTTGAATGTGGGTGTTTTGGTTTAATGTTGTGGTATAATTTTTTTATATCTTGTCAAAGCTTCAAGAACACGATTGTATTTCCTAAAATTTGATACCGTCCAAGTTTCACACGATTGTGATTCCGAAATTATCAAAGAATTTATTCTCATGTACATTTGGAACAATTACAAATTACAACGAAACCAACAACAAAGAAGTAGATGGGGTGAATCGCAATTGGTAAAAATTCAAATTTCATGTCGTTTTTATATGTAAGAAAGAGATAGGTACAATCGCTTTCTAGAGACACCAAAATCGCTGTCGCACTCAGGAGTTTCGAAGGAACTTTCGTTACAGACGATAAATACTAATTGCGAAAAATCAAGACATTTTGGAGACATTTGTTCACAAATCCTTTCTACGCATATATTTCATTACATAAAATTTGATCACAGTCTGAGCGAATCACAATCATTTCGTTTTGATTTTGTGGCTACACAGTTCTGCTCTTAGAGGATACATTCCGTTTAACCTACCATGTAGGTGAGTAGGGATTATCCTTGGAATCGTTCGATGTTTTTCTTTCAGTTTAGAGGTGTGGTAATTATCCCTTTCAACTGAATTGATCGATCTATAATCATTTTGATTAGAAATAAAAATCCATTGGAAGCAAAAAGCTCTTGACCAGTATGCAAAAATAATAATTGCCAGTCGCCTAAAAACTTGTTTTCAGTTGAAATTTTTTATAGTCTGAACAAGATTCATTTGACACGCCTTTTAACCTTCATACTTTCTCTCTTCCTCTAGTACGTTGCTTCCTCCGAGGCGCATATTAATAATAATCTATTGACTGCCATTTTTTTCTTTGATTTATCGCTGTAGGAAAGCGTCAAGGTTAATTAATGCTCCGAAATTTCAGAACAGCAGATAACAGATTGATCGAAAGTTGAAAAAATGAAGGGTTGATTATATTTGTTGCATCACCAGGCAATCATAAACTGACAAACTTTTTGAATTTATGTTTATTCAATTATCGGATAGTGAAATTTAAAAATTCTTATTATTAAAAACAAGGAAAATCATACCACAATAAGTTATGGACACCGTTTATTTTTATAATTGCACATGAAAATTATGTTTTTCTGTTTTGCTGATTACTTCAATACTCAAAATCAACAAGTGGCAAAAATTGTGGTGAATGAATACCAAATTTTCCGCATTTGTTTGTGAGAGACGAATATTTCCGATCTCGTTCACCAATAATATCCGTTATCAGGATATCTGGCCTCGTAGCTTGCCTAATATTCGGTATCCGGCAAAACCACTATCCGTTTCATCTCTAGTATTTATTCATACTGTTATAGGAAGACGTATAACTTGCAATTTATTAAAGAGGACAGGGAAGGTAAAATACTTACTTTGTGATAAATTCGGTACTGCCAGCTAATATAGCACCAACGGGGCAACCAAGCCCTTTGCTCAGACAGAAACATACAGTATCAACGTCTCTGACAATTCTTCTAGGGGTAACTTTCAAGTGAACTGCAGCGTTCATCAATCTGGCACCGTCCATGTGAACAGGTATATTGTGCTCACCAGCAATACTGCCTACTTTTTCCAACCAATCTAATGGTAATACCTATAAAATTCGTCAAAGGTTATGTTGAGTATTTAAGTAATCTAAGATTTATGTTACAGAGTACACATGTATTATTTTGTTCATTAAACCCATATATTCCTGACTTCAATACAGTAAGGCAGTAGGAAATGATAAAAGGCCTTAAACTACACATCGATATCTTAAATTTACAGATACAGAAAAGAATATCTCCTTCACGAAAAACGGTGAACTATAACAGCATCATTCATTTGTGTGATTTATATAAGTGATTTCAAATATAATTTCGTTTTGATATTGAACGTATTTTTATTTTTTATTGTTTTGATTTCTGCTGGTATTTTATTATAAGTTTCTACGGCTCCATAAGAAATGGAGTGGCTTGGGATTTTTGGTAATCATGCACTCTTGAGCTTGAAGTAAAATAATTTGATTTAATTGTTCTGAATGGGTCATATCAAATCAAAATATACTGAATTGTCTGAATTTGCATCATGATAATTCCAAGAAATTCAAATGCAAATACAAAGAATAGTTCTAAAAAATGTATAAATAAATCACTGATGTATATAAGTTAAGATATCAAATAACTCACTATTTTGGAATCCACTTATAAAGAGAAATCAAAAGGCCATTTTTTGTTTAATGACATGAAACTTTGATATCCCTATATTTGATGCATTTTCCCTTAAATTAATGAAATTCCTGAATTCCTGATATGCATTATAATTTTGTGTTGAGTACACAACATATAGGAACATATTTCAGATGTCTCTAATACAAATTTTTTGGAAATGGTTTCCAGGTCTTTCAGAATAGGAGCTAAGTAGCAAGTGACACTACAATAATTCAAACATACGAAATTTACAGTATGGGACCAAAAAGGGAGTCTTGCAGAAGTACTTCATTGACTTCGTAATATTTACTGTTTTCAGTATTGATATTTGAAGTTTGGAAAGTTTAAAAGCGATTTATAGTTTTGGAAATAATTCAAGTTACGAATGTACGTATCTTCCGGCAGCCTTGAGAGATGAAAAAGTTATGAAATATAGTTTCATAATATCTTTGGCTGGAATTTACCAAAAACGAAAACTCTGGTTGAAATCCGAGTGTCGATCAAGATGACACAATTTACATGTATTTTCTGTCAACTTTTGTTTTTGGTAAATTTAAGCCTTTAGAAATGGTAATAAGACCAAGAAAAAACAGAAGAGAAATGTAACCAAATCATCGAGGGTTATTCAACTCCAGAAATCCGGTGTACAAAATTCACTAGAAATCTTGGAAGTACAGAAATATTTCTGGGTTCTCTGAGAATACTATGCAATGTTGCTTGTATATAGGTAAGTTTCTTTGGCGTGTTCGATCGTGAAAGTGATAATAATGAATACATTAATATATAGTAAAGGGAAATCTAAAATAAAAAAAGAGGAAAGATATTTACAAGAAGGTGAACCACAGCCGAATATATTTAGAATTCATTCATGATCAATAAAGGGGCTGAAAAAGATTGAAGTTTCTAAATATCTATTTTATGTTGAATATGTATTCCTGCCAATGATGTACTTATAGGTCCTTCGCTCTAGCTCGAAAAGCTAATCAACCATGAAAGCAAATACGGAGTTATCTAACTTCAAATGATATAGGAATAGATTATGTGGGGTAAATTACAATAAACCTCCAAATATAATCTGAATATTCATGAAATTTTTATGCATTGGCATTTTAATGAGTAAAGTGGCCTTGAAAAGAAACCAAATAGCTTTAGGTGTCCTTTAACTTAATGACAGTATATTTTTCATATAAACCTTATATTACAAATATTAAATGAAAATTTAAGAGCCGAAAACGGAATGAGTGAATGAACAGGTTATGGGATTTTCTTTATTGAAATTCCTTCCTCAATTATTTTATCAAAATTACGAAAATTGACAAAACTTCATATATGACAACTTGTTTCAATCCATAAACAACTACTAACTATTGTTTTCAAAGTAACTCCAAACTGTTCACTTTATGAAATAATTCTTCATTTGAAATTGATTTGGGATATGGGTTTTCATGAGAAGGTATTGCCTTAATATTTACTGCTTTTTGGAATATCCATTTTATTTGATTCTATTTCCTCTAAAATTTCTGTGAAATAGAAATCTTTGGCATTTATTATTACTGTTGGAAAGGTTTCTTCTAGAAGCGCTTCTAATCTCACTTTCAAATCAGCTAGAGATCTTCCTGCTTCTTGCTGCAGGTGAAGCAATATCTCCATAATCTGGATTTCGTTTAAATTGTGCAAACATTTTTTTTCCATATTCTTGTTGGCTCACGTCGGGGTCACCAATAATGGATTTTTCTTTATTAAAATAACTTCGTTAATAACATCTACACTAATAACTATGAGAATGGCAATCGCAATCGGTAACTAGTTGATTTTGTGGCGCACTTGTTATATAATTTTTGCCAGAATAATGCCTTGGTATGTTCAGTCATCTAGAAAACTGAGTAATGAAAAAGATGAAATATCTACACGACCAACCAGATTTGGCAGTCTTCGACTTCCATGGGAAATATTCCCAAAGATATGTGTAATGCGCAGTTGTACACAATATAACTAGGTAGTAGAGGATGAACGATGAAGTGACATGACTTTCATTATTTCTAATTTCTTCTGATATTACTCACTTTTCCTCCGCATAAATTGTGAGTATTTTCGACGACTATGAGAGAAGTTATAGGTTCATGTATGTCAGGATTTTTTCTTATTTTTTCTCTCAGTTCATCAAGACTAAACGTCCCATCGTCTCTGTTCTTAATGGGAGCGGTTTGAACACCTGCGATTTGTGCTGTCCCTCCTAAAATTTGAAAATATGTTAAAAACAGACTCCAACAATGTCTTTATTTATGATGGAAAATCAGTAATCAGAAAAGCATTGTGTAGCAAAACACTAATGGCAGTTGTATAACCATTTTGAGTGCAAATTTTAAAAGAACTGCATAATTTTAAATATAAATTTTATTCGAGCATTTGATAAAAAGAGGAAGAGTTGAATCAAATTAAAGTTGCTTATTATACATAGAAAATTTCAACCAGTCATTTTGAGAATGCAGATATATCCAACTTGATGGATTATTTTGCAGTATTTTCAGATAATTCCAATATACTAACAAATCAAATTCACGCCTTGGGCTCTGTATACTGAAAAGTTATTTTCCCTATAGGTACTGCCCAAAATGTTGGTGAATTTAAACTTATTATAGTTTAAATCAAAGCTCCGAATCAATGAAAACTTATATTGATACATTCTGGAATTTTCCCAACAAATACATAAATAGGACATGAATATTTTTGTGGAGAGAATCGGAACTCGTTTTCGGCTTTCTCTTCTTCAAATCAATATGAAAATAATGTGAAACTTTTATGATAAAAACACCAGAAAAGTGAAAAACACCAAAAAAAACACAACACCAAAAAAAAGAGTATCTTAAACAACTATTACCCTGCCTATGTGGTGCGTAGAGCGTTATGGTGTAATCAATTTGTATACCATAAAGGCAGAAAAGTGATTGTTTCAGAAAGACTTTCATCCATCATGTAAGTGGATTTACCATCTGTGAATGATACATGAAAACAGAGTATATTTACTAATATTAAATTTAATATTAATTTGGTGTTCGAGCAGGCTAGACGCCTGTTTGCATTGGACTGACTCTCCTCACTGCTGATTTGTTCAGTATCGATCCCTGGTCACGGCAGACTTTTTTCTGGTGTAGTTCAAATCAATTATTGATTGGGTATATACCTATCAATCTTGGTATGTGAGGTCTGTTCATCGAAAACACCAACCGACGCGGTGGCAGTGTGAGCTTTTCTAAGTTTCTCTATAGTTGAAATAGCAATTGCTCTACCAAAAAATCCGTAAGACACCCCAGAGCACCATGACACTCGAGAAAATCACCCGTTCCTTGCCCGTTCAAGGCTCTCCTTTTTTGGGACACTCGTTAAAGTGAGAAAAAACTTTCTTCATAAATTTGAAAAGGAAAAAGACAAAAACGGTTGTCTCAGTTCTGATATTCTCATCTTCAAAATTGGAAATAAATAAACTGTATAACAATCAACTTTTTCCCATTTAATTTCTTCTGTAACTCTCATCATCAAAAAATAATAAAGCATACGATTTGAAAAATTAGCCTGTATATAATAATCCTTTGAGTATAATATCATTTTCCTTTCATATACATACTTTCTGGGCCTGACAACAAGTGATGTTGAAACATTCTGTTTCCGATTATTAATTATCATCTATGCTATATGAAGCAAATTTTATCAGGCATTTTTTTAACGCATTTCGAAATTTCATCAATACAGTTTATCTCATTATGTATTATATAAGTTTGATTATCTCATTTTGAAACAAGTTCAAGTTTAACGTTAAAAAGTAGATACCAGAGAATTGGCTGACATTGTAAATGAATGGTTAATGTAGAGTTGAAAACAAAACAGAACTGTTTCGATAGATCAATGAAGAAATAAAAAATGACACTGGGACAATTTCTCAAAGAAGAATTCTTCATCTATATTAAATTTTAACAACGAATTCAATGTGAATTCTAAGGGGGTGATCATGAAAAAAAATCTGCTTACACTAAACGTTTGCCTGTCCTCATGAGCTTCAATATTTCAATTATTTTCTGTATTATAACAATATTTTTCAAGTGATATTATTATTTTACTTTGATAACATACTTTTCTCATAATTTGTTACATAGGTACCTGAGGCACCCTATAATATTTAAAAATTCTCTGGTATCTAGAACTATCACCAAATTCTGATCCATTAGAATAAAACAAGAAATCAAATCATTGCAATTTAAAAAAGGTATGACGAAAAAAATCTTTGCAAGGGAAAATAAGTATAATAAAAAAATATGTACTTAATGGATGAATGAACTTAATGATAAAACTAATTAGAAAGTCTACATCTGGAGATATTGCGTTAATAACATAAATAGGTACCCATACTGTGAAGGTAATAGTTACATATGCAAATGTTCAAATCCAATATGAATGATTATCAATCGACCTACCTTGCTCCAAACGGAAAGTATGTGCTTTATCACCAGATATGATTTCAGAACCTCTCTGAGAACAGTGGACCATAACTGAAACAAAAAAATATATGCAACTCATCGTTTCCAGAAAAACACTTAAAAGTATTTTAATTGAATGAAATTTTTTTTTCTTGATGAGCTCGAATAATAACTTATAGGTTTGACTGAGTGGTTTTCAATAAGATTAATACATTTGTTGTCCTCTGTTACAGATTGAACCCAGTTGTCCCAGTGTATATGTTAATGTATAGTTCGACTTTTCGAATTATATAGAATACATAGCTGCCATCGAAACAACACATAATAAACAGACACAATGACAACACCTGCATGACGTTATGCCCAGAAGCAAGTTCAAGATATAGGATAAAAATGTTCCTATTCAAACTGAACAATAAGCCATTTTGTATCCACTACGGGCATGACTTGATAATAATTTTATTTTTGATTTAATTTAATAACCTCGACCACCACATTGTAAATTGTTGTCCTAGAATCAAACAATTTTATTATGAACCTGGTAAATGAGTTTTTCTTAGCAATGGAATGAACTAAATGTTAATGCTCTGAAGGCGACCATCTTACAAAGCCAAGGACCTCTGACCCGAGGGTTTGTGTAAGTTGTTCGAGGACATATATCAGTGGTGCATACAAACTTTTACGTCATACTAGTTTGTTATTGCATCAAAATGTAAATATTTGAAACAGTCTCATTCCTTGAAAATGAATACTATCAACGTTGTGAAACTTGGAAGGACAAAATGTAAAAGATTATGGCTTCTATTATGAGTACCATTGGCTTCTATACGAGTGTGAAATGACAAATATATTTCATTATCATCCTTTTTTTTGTAAGTGGTCTATGTTTTTAGATGATTTTGCATATGTATCTGTCTACTGCCCCTGCCAGGTGATCTGAAGCGCACCATTTTTCTCTTTTTCCTGAGTGTAACTTAAACGAATAATTGAAGTATTTCATTATAAATCCTTAATAAGCCAATACAGAAAAATACAAACAACAAAACCACATTTTGTGTTCTATTCTGTTAAAAAAAATATCATTAGTTATACAAAAGTATTCAAAAAATTCAAAACAAAATTTGAAACGTGAAATACACTCAATCCTATACTCTGGTGCGAAGGATATGCTTCTCGATAACAATTAAGTTGTTCAACATATTCAACTTTCATCATGAAAAATCACATAAATAAATGAATAACTGAGTGATAAAATGTAACTTCTCATTTCTCAGATGATTTCCCCATGACAAATATCAGCAAATTCTGTTGTAATATTTTTTTTAATGTCTCAAGTCATAAATGCTATAAACTAGTAGGATCTGAGGCATCGGAAAAAAATTATTTAAATATAATAAATGGTACTTACTTATGTCTCGAATAATTTCGAACTTTTTGTGGTAATGTGATACGGAATGAGTGAAGTGAAAAATTATGTAATTGACTCACTAGCAATCAGGTTGGCCATTGTTCCACTGACAACAAATACAGCATCTTCTTTACCCAAGAGCTCTGCACTTCTCCCTTCCAATTCAGTAACTGTGGGGTCTTCTCCATATACATCATCACCAACTTCTGCAATATACATAGCTTCTTTCATTTCTTGCGTGGGCCTACTTATCGTATCTGTCCTCAAATCTATTATTTTAACGTCCGCCCCAAGATCAGTTTTGATAATTTTTTCATACATGTTTATAGAGAGTAGGTTAAAATTCGAATACAACTTTTTCTGCAACAGAACTCAATGAGTGACTGATTTGAATTATCGCTCGTTTCCTTTTATATTTCAAACCTGATTGGATGCGTCAGGTTGTGAAACATGTATTAGCACATTTTTCAGTTGTACTAGTAAATATTATGGGTTTTTTATAAATAAATAATTATAGACTATCGTTTCTCGCGTCATAAACGGAGCTCATTTATTATTCATATGATATATTATGATAGCCGTTCAAATTTCTTGCCACTTGTTACGAAATATGATCGATTTACATATTTAATGAATACCTATACCTCTACCTGCATTGTTTTATATTCTATGCTCCTGTTTTGAAAATGAATCTATGGTTTCGTGGGTAATCGTTAATTATTTTTCATTCTGTGGTTGAGGTTTTTTTAGTATTATAGACAACACGGGGGTATTTTTCTGTAGGAGATATTTTGTGGTTGGTAGATATTATACGCGCAGTTAAAAATAATTTTGTTTTCCTTGTCTAAGCGGGGCCATATGGCTTGTAGATTGTAAAAATTGCATTTCTTTGGATTGATTCTTCATCAGGGGGTGTACGTATGATCTGTGCTTTACATTTTCATCGGGAGTGTAAAGATAACTCAAGATACCTAAATAATAAAGCTGTGAAGTGTAACTATTAGCGTGGTAGAGGTGCCTGTTTTTTTCAGTATGTTGAATAAATTGATATTCAATTGAAGTTAAAGTTATAACAAATAAATAACGAAATCGACCCTAGATTCGAAATAAAATAAAGATCAACTATACAGTTTTCGAATATCTCACCAGTAACTGATGGCAGATGGCACTAACAAAGACACAGTGACTAAGGCATATGACTAAAATGAAGATGTCTATATACTGGTGTTTCTAATGTTGCGATATTGTTTCAGACAAACCTGTGGACAAGGCGTGATAGTTCATCAGTGGCCATGAGGGGCGCTGGTAATCAAAAATTTCTATTAATTTTCGTGATCACTCGATCCATGGAACACGCTGTTGCCAATTCTGATGTTTTTGTTAAAGGATAGAGAATTTATCGGGACTGGATATGTGAGGTTATTGAAAACACCAAAACGCGCCAAATTTGTGTTTAACTTTATGCGTTATTTATTCCATGTAGTTTGAAAATAATTTCTCAGTTGGAATAAATTTGCATTGTGTTTCTACTGATCTGGACCAGAATTCGCAACGACATGGCCACTTGGCAACACAGGACTGTCATCTCCACTGCAAGAGTGCCGGTACCTGGCGGATTTTTTGCAGTACTATTACGCCTACATCATCAAATTTTTCATCAAGTTGGCCATATCGGTCGTCTGATTTGCTGACAATCTTTTATATGGAGTGAAAACACCAGTATATAGCCACCTTACATATGACATAGACATAAAGCCATAAAGCATATCTGAATCTTCTTCCTTCTTCTACAGTTTTATGGCCATTGCTTCTTTCTTCCTCTTTAGTGCCTTTGGGATGATGACAGAATAATAAACAAACAGAATCCGAACTCGATGGCAGCACCTCTGATCTTTATTCGAGTTTACTTACAGGGACCTTGACGCCATGTTTCGCTGTAAAACTGAGGGTCGGCCTCGCCAACTTCGTATACAATTATTAAGGCCCTCCTTATATTACACACTACACATTATTAATACATTCAGTTTTAGATTCTCATCAAATAACGTTTCAATTTAGATCAAAATCAAAAATCTTTATTTCCGTCGACCTGTGTATTATGTAGATGTTCATAACCCTTGCACAGAGCTGAATCTGTAGTCTGAATACTATCTTCGGAAGAAGTCTCGAAAGTGTTTCGGGGTGTGACATACCCCACGTGGTAATCGAGTGAGAATAATTGTGAATTGGTAGCGATAATTATTGTTCGTTTTTTTGGGAAAGAAATTTTTATATCAACATATCACGATATTTGTGAACGATTACGAACTATGAGAAGGAACAGCAGCGTCTTGCAACTCTTCAACAACACATTTGACCGATCAAAAGCTGTCAGAAGCATACGCAAAATAGTTATTCTGTTTGAATATTTATATTTCAATCCAACAGAGTTACATCGCAGGATCGTCGCTGCGATATCACTATGACTCAATAGTGATTATATCAATTGGTGAGGAATAGGGCAAGAGGGGTCCAGCAGTGCTATAAATCAGTTCAGTCGCGTTGGGAAGAATTCAATTAATTGTGGATGGAATATTTTGTTGAACTCCATACAAGTGAAGGAAGATTTGTTGAGATGGAAAATATATAAGAATGTGCATTGATAAGTACTGATCCTAAGATATCTTAAGAAAATTGAAATATTTTATCAACATCAGATTATAAGAGAAAAAAATTTAATTCAAGTGCAACTGAATTAACTAAATTATGTATTCATTCGATAAAAATGATTAAATTTCTTTCTGATTGATAAACAATATATTCTAATAATCATTTTTTTTAATACAGTTTCAAATGAAAGGGAAGCCCTGCAATGTTCAGAGGATACCGCGTGAATCGAGGGACAGGAGATACGAATTAACATTCACTTTAATTTTTTTTAAATTGTAAGCCTCAGGAAAAATCTCTCTCGGCAAGGCGTTCTAAAATTCAGCTGTTCTATTGATAAAAGATCCCTGAGCAAGAGAGGTTCGACAGGTCTCCAAACTCACACAGAAGGAGTTGGAATTTTGTACTCGTTGGCTTGTCCGTGTAGACACTGCCAAGGGTGGAACCATTGACAACAATATTTCAGAAGAGCACCGGCCGTGAAAATGTTGGTAGAAGAGAGACAAGTGTCCCACCCTTCTACGATGCTCCAGCGAAGTGAGCGAGTCTGTGATCTGAATAGAAACAAGAAGCATCAATGAATGTTTTGGTTCCGAGCCCCATATTTGGGAACTATATTCTAAGGCAGGCAGTATCTGTGCCTTGAATATCATTAGAAGCTGACGAGAAGTGGAGTATTTTTTCCTTACCCTTAGCGATCGATGTCACATGGTTTTGCCATGAGAGATTATTACTGATCGTAATTCCTAAAATCGAGATTCTTGACTTTGTAGGAAAAATTACTGCTGACATTTTGATACAAGATAAAGATAGATCGGCTTTTTATGAGAACAGACATGTCTGCGTTTTCCCAGCATTGAATTCCACCAAGTTGATTTTACCCCATTCTACTATTTTCGCCAAGTCATCGTTATTTCTGTTGACTCCGATGCTTCTTTGAATTTTCGTTTCTCGTGCTGGTTTGGGTCCTCTGGAAGATAAACTACTATGAAGAGTATTCTTGTCCGCAAAACCATGTGAGAAATGATAGGATATGTAAATCAAGTCGGAAAAAAGCCGGCGAGATGTGATGCTTTAATGGTGTGCGCTGACTAAACGGATCGGTTTAGACGTAGAAGAACATAATGTTCACTTCTATCAGTTCTACAAAAAAGTCAGTGGTAATTCCACCCCTAAACGGGTGAAAAACGGGGTCAGAGTTTGTACGGGACGAGGTGATTCCTAGGTCCAATCTACTTCAAGTTTTGCATAATCATTCTTTCATAGAATAGATCAAGATGAATGAAAACCCTGGTGCGTTGACCGATATGCTTTTGTTTAGCCGATTCCTCTCGACCTGAGAAATCAAAGAGTAAACTTACATTTTTTGACGGTAGGTGGTGTTGAGGTGGTGATACAAATGCGATTTTCTAAGAGTACATTTTCATTGAGGCTGCAGCTTACGAGTGATTTTCGATACCGGCGGTCTCATTGGATAAACTCTTGCAGGATCTTTCGTTCACTAATAGAATTATCAGTATACAAAATACGTAAGGTCAATCAAGTTCATCTAATAAAAAGCTATTAATTTTTTTGAAATGTTTGACAGTTCGATTTGAATTTGAATGCATATGAAAGTTCCTTTAATATTCAAAATCTTGTACCTAGTTCTTGTTTCTTTTCACGTTTTTCTTGTTTATCGTTGCTGTTCTTGTATTTGTTTAATTTCCTAGTGATAGTTAGATTTATTATGAACCGATTTACAAAGCTCAAAATAAAATGCTCGTGTAACCTGTAGGTATTACTTATCCCTCATATCATCGGCTCGCAATCACATTTAAAATTGCATTTTTTTTACACTATGAAGAAAAAAATACTTACCTATCTTCGGTTCCTCAGAAAGTAGAACAATAAGATATCAATACTTTCCAGTTTCACTCACAACTGTTGTTTCGGAAGATTTAAAATTATATCACAATTATTGAGTTTCTGATTTATTTTTCATAAAATTGAAAGCAAAAGGAATACCTAACAATCAGTCAAAATGTGATGACTACATAATTTCTAGCATTTCGCGGGAGAGCAAGAAATTGCATGCAAAACATGAAACCATGAAATAAACATAACCTATAAAATAAATCTATAAAATAAAATCGAATGGCCGTCGAGCAGACGGATATCATGGCATCACAGATTAAATTAATATCGCGTAAGGTGCGCCTCTGCTGGCAAATTCTCGAAGGCATCTCTTCAGTTAAAATTGATCAAAATCAAGATAGCGAAAAGTTGAGAAAATTTGCTTACAATCTATTAGGTATAAGTCAACACACCAGGGTTTTTATTCATCTTGGAATAGATGGAAGATTCGTTTCGTAATTTATTGAAATTATTCGCCTAACGGAGTTGAAAAGGGTTAGGAAGTTATTTTGGGGGTGAATCAACGCACAGCCTAAACCGCTGATCGTAGAGATCTGAAACTTGGAGGGTCTGTTCTTTGTATGACGTAAGGGGGTGGAAAACGGGCCAAAATTCGTATGGGACAACGTGATTCCTAGGTCCTATCTACTTCAAATTCTGCAGAAATATTCTTTAACAGAATTGATCGGGGAACAGTTTCGTATTTTATTAAAATTAATTGTCTAATGGTTACCCATGTAGACACAAAAAGTGTTTATAATAGGTTTGTTCTAGCAACACATTTGACCGTTTGGAAATTGGTCTGAAGCAGTCAGAGGCATGCGCAAGATGAATATTGGATAGCGAAATTCATTTTGCGCATGCCTCTGACTGCTTCAGACCGTTTGGAAATTGGTGCTAGAACAAACCTAATATTTTCGACTTCTTTCAAACGCTCTTTCGAGTGCGCCCATTAGGCAGAGCTGTAATGAACCTGACAAAACTTACTATTAAGAACTACGCCATCGGCTCGCAATCACATTTAAAATTGCATTTTTTTTACACTATGAAGAAAAAAATACTTACCTATCTTCGGTTCCTCAGAAAGTAGAACAATAAGATATCAATACTTTCCAGTTTCACTCACAACTGTTGTTTCGGAAGAAAAACTAAATTCCAAACACCCAGATAAATACTCATCTATGATTGTCACAATAAACAAGGACCAAGAAAAGGATGCATGGAAACAAAGTACATGACCAAAAGGAGCTCTAGTCAGCTATTTTTTAGGCAAGAAGATGGGATAGGACTCGACTATCCCAGCTTCAATAAAGGCATGTCAATTGTTAATTTCAACATCAGAAGCTTACGTAATAAGGTAGAGGAGCTTTACCTGCTGTTATGCTCATTACATCTACTACAAGTTGTGTGCCTTACAGAAACATGGTGTAACGAAGATGAAATAAAGAACATTAGGCTTGAAAACTATTCCTTAGCTAGCTATTTCTGTCGTAAGGAGGACTGTGCAGGAGGAGGTGTAGCCATTTTTTTCCATAATAAGTTAAATTTTAAGTCTGAAAATAGTAAAAACAAAGCATATCTTGTCTCTGAGTCTGTCTTTGAGTTCGCTCACACTACAATTTGTAATGGTTCTAAGTCACTAATTTTGTCATGTGTTTACAGAGCTCCTTCAGCGAACACTGATATATTTCTTGATAACTTAGATACTGTGATTCCAACTATTAATCCTGGCAATGATACTATGTTTTTATGTGGAGATTTCAATCTCAATTTTGATACCGATGTGAATTGTTCTAGAGCTAATAGCGCACGTAACATCCTACTAACATATGGACTTGCACCACACTTTCAGTGTTATAGTCGCATACAGGGTGACTCTCATACAGTCATTGATAATATATTCAGTAATTTGGACTATGTAGCATTAAATGAGACTATCTATACAAATTTGTCTGATCATCACCTGCAGATCTTGAGTTTTTCATATGATCTACCGGATGACCACAAAAAAGTAATTTTTAGACGAAATTTTTCAAACCAACAAAATATTGATTATGTTAAAAGCTCAATTCAGGCACATACTTGGAACAGTGTAGTTGCAGAAATGAATGCGGAATCAAAATTTAATACCTTTCTGGAAATTTCCCTTGATTGTATGCGTAAGTCTTTTCCTATCATCAAGTCAAGCAACAAAAATATATTGAACCAAAAATCTTGGGTAAATAAGGAAATCATAGACCAAGGATATAACCTACGTTTCATGTCCAGACTATGTAAGTACTCTGGTAGTGATGAACTTCTAACTCAATATAAAATAAAGCTGAGAAATCATAAA
>JAVJAQ010005442.1:426164-528242 GCA_032362365.1 Zygogramma bicolorata
GTTGTAGGAATCGCACGTTAAAAGGTAAAACCCCGTTGACCGTTAGCTCGCACAAGTGCCGACTTTTAAGAGTTGCCGTTTAATGAGAAACAGATAGAACAAAGAAATCCATTTGAACCAACAAATTAGGTTTGTGTATGAAATGATCATCTTATGAATATACATTTCGTTAGCAAATTGAGACGAAACAAGTGACTTCTATGTTATTCAGCGTTTGTCGAGATGTAGTCATAGAAGTTTTGTGTGTACTTAGATGTTTAACATATACCCATGGAATGTTTATTTTTAATCGGTTTCTTATTTTTTTTGAAGGTTTGTATCTTCTGAATGGGAAGTCGAATAAATTCTTGAAAACAGATGCTTTCTTGCTCAGCCTTAAACTATTTTCATTAATGGAGCAGTATAGTTCTTTGATCTTTTTTGAATTGTTATCTCGTAATTTCTATTGTCATAGTTGAGTTCCTAGTACAATTTCGATAATTTCCACGTCATTAGAAATTCCGTAACATTGTTCTCAACGTAATCAGTAATATTAAATTATTTTATGCATCGCATATGCGCCAATAACAGTTGGTTTCGTGATTAATGGCCAAAATATGTACCAGCGAGCGACTGATTTACGATTGTAATGTTAACTTACAAATGAAGGTAAATGCAAATATGAACTTCCTAATGAGTCATGATGCTTGTCGTAACAACCTACAGAAGAGCACCATTGTACATTTTCCTGCTTGCTTTATTCCGTAGTGAATGGTCTTTCAGATTGCCCGAATTCATCGAGTCTTACTGAATATTTATATCGTATAACTTTCCACTAGGCCAAGGTACTTGACCGAGATTCGATGTTGAACAGTTAGCCGATAGATTGTTTCTGTTTAATGAGAAACCTACCCTTGCTACTGATTTCAAAATGTTGAACAATAATTGATCCTTAGGACCGGCTTTCGCGGACTCAACTGTCATCAAAGGCAACTTGCAAGGGTTAAGCTTTAGTAAAATGAAGCTGAGTTACGCTTCAAGCTGAACCTTTCGTTTAGGTGGGACACGTGCAAGTAGGTCTAAAGTTCCTTGATGAATCATTAGAAGCCGAAACTAAGGATGGGAAGAAAAACATTCACTTCTCGTCAAAACAACTCTCAAATTTGAAAGTAATAACGGTTGAATCTGATTGATTTCTTTTTTATAGGGACATTCAAATGTTATTTCTCCTTGTGGTGTATTCGTCTTTGCTGGATAAAAAAAATCGTATCATATTTTCTGATTGGTTGCATAGGTTCTGGAAAATACAGTTTTTAATTCGAATATGAAAAGATGTTAGAGGTTGGACTTGAAACGTCTTCTATAATAATTGTGCAAGTCACAATTTTTCACCTAGTATTTTCCCCTTTTCAGATAAGAAAAGATGAACTTCACTCCGTTTGGCGTTCCTTTAAGTGCTGCTTTGCCAGTGGCCACCCAGTTTTCAGCTGGAAAAATCACCCAAAGCGTAACCACACCTAATGGACAGGTCGTTGGGGTACTACAGGGTGGTGAAAATGGCGTCCATTATATTCGTCCGTTGGACGCCAATGCCTTCGCAAATGCTACTACGCAGCAAAATCAGGTAAAACCATGAATGCCAGACAATATGAAAAATTTGATAGACGTTTTCGAGTGACCGGATATTTCAAACGCTTACTATTTTATTACTTAGATATTTCAAACCTTCAACGTCACTCATTATCATCATAAGAGGACTAAAAACCTTGGTGGTGCACTTGTCTTAGCTGTAAAAGGTTGGGATAAAGTATGCTTATTTTATATGAAATACATTATTTCAGTGGCTAGTAGGGATGGATAATGAATATTCGCCTGAAGCCAGAATTAAATTGACAGGTGAGGAATTTTATGGGAAATTTGAATTTTGCCATCTACTATAAAGGAAGCCTTCTTGATCGTCATTTGTTTTTCGCTCAAAAATCGAATATACCAAGGTTTTTAGACATCTTAATAACACCTTTACTTTTTTTCTCCTTCATATTTTTACTTGTGCAACTATGTGTAAAAATGACGTATATTTTTTTGAGGAGTTCCAGATGTCACCATAGCTATTTTGGAAATTGGATTTGGTGAATGCATAATTAAAATCAAAGAAAGTACAATTGTAGTTAAACTTCACTTGTGTAGCGCAATTAAATCTTATTCATTAGTCGAAAAGAAGAGTAAAATATCAAAAGTTGCAGTTTTCAGCTGGGAGATTAAATTTTCTGCTTTCACATTATGCATGCAAGCTCAGTAGCACTGTGGGTTTCCCTACAGTTGGAGTAGAAAATGCGCTACCGTAAATTCAGAGCGCTTCGGCAACCAAGAAAATTAGCCAAGCCTTGCCCGCACAAGGTTATGCTTTCTGGACGCACTACTAAGAGTGTTCAGCAAAGGGAAAATATGAATAAACAAAATCTAACATCTTACCTACTCATTTTGATCAATAGATTTATCCGATAGATAACAATCACAAAACGTTTTCTGTGCTTCAAAATTTTCAATGTTGTCTAGTCCAATGAATGCGTAGATAAAAATATTGTATTTTATACCTACGATTTTAGTTTCAATTTCAGGGAACGCAAATTATAACTCTACCTATTACTATGCCTGGAGCGAAACCTGGAGATCCGCAACAAACTGTGCAAATACAAGTAGTGAATCCGCAGCAAACCCAGGTGTCCCAAAGTCCAGCTAGCTCTCCGAAATATCAGTTATCTCAAATACCAATTCAGGCATTTGGACAAGGTGCAACTGTACTTACTGTTGCCTACAATTCTAATCAAGAAGGAATTCAAATTGTGAGTAATGATTTTCACCAAACTCTGTCTATATCTGATCCTTTTCTACTGATTTGTTTCACTAACAAAAACATTTCCAAATTATCAAGAAACGTGACTTCAAAAAAATAATTATTCTCATGGATGGTTATTATGTTCTCATTTAATATTCTGAAATCTCCTCACGTTTTTTCAACTACTATCTTGATCATATTCATGATTGTTCCTCAGTCTCAGATAATTAATTTGTTAATATATAAATTTCTATTTTTGTACTGGAATATATGAATTTCAAAGTTGGGTTGGGGTGATTACAATCTTATTTCAAAGTCATCATTGACATCAAACTGAGGAAGAAGATTTGGAAATGGTAGACAACGGTTTATACAAATTCGATGACTAATTACATATCTACTTGATTGGTCAGTTGGTAAATGATAATTCTCAAGTAGAGCTACATGTAACCAGCTTTAATTTAGTCATTTATGCTTCCATTATTTCAAAACTTTTGAATCAACTTCGTACTTACTGTAAAAAGTAATATGAATATAGTTCCAAAATTGACTTCAATGTGTTTCAACTATTTCCTTTATACTAGCTGGATGGTCAAAATGGAGTACCAGAAGGAATGACAGTTGTAGCTGCTCTGCAACCACAAGATATCCAGTTGATCCAAGCCCAAAGCGAGCCAGAGAAGAACGAGAAAGAGCATTCTTCAGGAACAATAATAAAAAGTGAAATCAACAAAGATCAAGATGAGCAAGCTGCTTCCATTTCAATTCCCGCCCAATACCTTCAAACTGCTAACCTGCAAGAATACATCCAGAAGATGCATAACACCACTTTACCTTTGAGTTTGCAACAGTTTTTGAAATTCAATACCACAGACATCAAACGAGAAATCATTACCGACGATGGCATGATAGAAGCTGTTAGTTTGGGAAATCCCGAGGTTCAAGGGCACCTTATAATGCAAGAGGCCGGGGAGATGGAAGCTGAGGAGAGCGTGGACGACCCCAATGATAAAACTAAGAAAAAGAAGAAGTACAAGAAGAAGCCTCCAAAACCAAAGAAGCCCAAGCCAGGTCTGCAAAATTTAGTTATGAAAAATCAATATTGCTACTGATTTTTTTTATATCAAGGATACTAGATATGTCTACAAATTTTGATATAGCAGTACTATTTGCAATCGCAAAGAAATGGTTGACTTGTGCGCTGCAGAATTATGATTTTAACTTTGTCTAATTGCAAGAGAACATTGATTTCCGTTATTGAATATAAATCAAATTTCTTTGACTGCAATCTAATATAAATTATACTTTTATATGGGAGCTTTAGAACACATAATAGTATATTACGCCACGATCGTGTAATGATGGTTATTAATACATGAGCATAAACCGGGATACGAAACGAGCCGAAGGTGGTTTATGCGAGTGTATCAATAACCATTACATGAGAGTTGCATACGCTATTTTATCTACACCCAATAATAGTAGGTACCTAATCAATCGTATTTCTTTGAAAAATTCTGCAAATTTATAATTAATGGTATAACCACGGAAAATACAACAATGAGAAATGAAAGGAAAAAAAATTAAAAAAATCTCTGCCGAGGTCAGAAATTTAACCCGGACGTGTCTGACCACTGCTGGCGCCATTGACCACTCGGCCTTGAGAGCTCATATGATTTGGTCGAAAATAAAAACATATGTGTTGCATTTGTCAAATGAAAAATGTAATCCTTTCGATTGTATTATTTTCTTGTCTAAGACATCTGTGGAGGAGTCGCTGGTAATTCTTCTATTTCACTGCTATAAGACATTTTCATACGATTATCGAAAATTGACTAAATTCTTAAAAAATTCAATACCTACTGATTTTGACTTGACAAACGTCAAGATACAAAGCACATCATGCTCGATTGAAAAATAATGGGTTTCTATTGGTTGAAAATCTGTATCGTAACGGATTTCATTATAAAACGGGTTGTGGGCATATAAGTGTATTGGTGTAGATAAAACACTTTATCTACACCCGTACTCTGATAATACACTTATATGCCCACAACCCGTTTTATAATGAGATGAGATTTTTAACCAATAGAAACCCATTATTTTTCAATCAAGCATGATGTGCATGCTCTGCATTTGACGTTTGTCAAGTCAAAATCGGTGTAGGTATTGAATTTTTGAAGAATATAACCAAATTTTGATAATCATAACAAAATGTCTGATACCAGCGATATGGGAGAATTACCTTCGACACCTTCACCGGAAGAAATACAGTTAGAATGGTTAAATTTTTCATTTGACAAATGCATGATTCATCTCTTTATTTTTTCAATCAAATTCTCTGAATTCTTCGTAGGCGAGCGGTATCGTTTCTCGAACTGATACTATTAAATACAATTCTGTAGAATTTTTTAAAGGAATGCGTCCAATTAGTATTATTGTGTGCAATACAGATATAAATATAATATTTGTAGTTCTTCACTATTTATCAGGGATAGATGAAATAGCATATGCAACTCTCATGTAGTGGTTATTAATACACTCGCATCAACCATACGATCCCGGTTGATGCGTGTATTAATAACCTTCATTACATGATCGTTGCATAATATACTATTTCTATACATTCACGGACTACGTATCCGCTTGCCCGAGTAGTTTTCAGTTTTTTAAATCTTGTTTTTATTCAGTTGGTTTTTGAAATAAGTTAATTATTTGATATTCCTGGATGTGTAGGGTACAATATAATAAACGGAATAAAAATTATATGATCTAGAGGCAATATTTACAATATCTTGAATTCATATAATATGAGAGACAGCAGTGGTTTGCAACTATATGGAGCACAAAAATATATATCAAAATGGGCGACAGTTAAACAGCATACCACAAACATCATCATCACATGGGGCCATTTTGTTCCTTTACATACTTTACCAAGAGTCATATCACGAGTGGTGAATATGTTTGTTGATGACACTTCATTAGTAATCAAAGAATAGTGCAAAGATTATTTGATGAATATGATCCTTAGGTTTTTCTAAATTTTTGAAAATTGGCCTTACAAACAGTTTCAAATAGAACATCCCAAAATCAAGAGCTTACAAGTTCAGTTTTAGGAAAAGAGTGGAATATAATACAAATAATGAGACCATTTAAAATTTGCAACATAAAAATATCTTGGTCGTTGAATAGATGTGCAATTGGTATTTAAACTTCCATTGTCTGTATTTTTCGAGCTATTCAAACAAAAATCGTAAAAATAATATAAATTGAAAATGTGTTTCACAAAAATATGAATGAAATAGAAAAAATTGGAAAAGAAATGATTGAGCAGAAAATGGAAAAGAATTGAAACAAATTAATAGAAAAAACAAAGAAAATATACACTAAAGAATGTAACCAACTCGTTATTTTGTAAATAAAAATCATGCTCAAATAATTCAGTCTTTTATGTACCGGCTGCCACTGTAAGGTGTTCAACATAGATTCAATGGGGGTATATTGATTGCATCTCAGAATGATTCTTATACCTCGGTTTTGTAATTTCTGCAATTGTCCCATATGATTCTGGTTGAAAAGATACAACAGTAGCACAGTAGTCAAAGTGTGGCCGTATTATGCACTTGTAACCATGTTAATCTGGTTGAATGAGATTTCTACAAATTCTAGAAAAAAAATTTTTCACAAATATTTCTAATGGTATATTCAGCATGCTTATTCATGCATCATATATATAAATATAATCGACAAAGTAATATAGAAACGGGTGTTAAGCCTCGCGTAGATCCAATACTTACAGAGTTGCATTGTTTACTTCCCTGATGTGATCGGTCATTTTGCATAGTGGTGGTTCCGTTGAATGTGGATGAAATCTACTCTTTCGGTAATTTGCAATGACTTGTAAAGCCTAGGGAGTTAATAGAAAATGAAATTGAAAATAATTCCATCAAAAGTATCCTGCTTAAATATTTTTATGTTATTTATTAGTGTTTTCATTTTTTCTGTATTACTCATATTTTTTGCTAATTTTTTTTTAATTGCTTTCATTCAGCTTCGGAATAGTTCATCTTGAAATTTTGTTAAATCGCTTTTGATTCAAATTTCTATTTCAATTTTGTTATTTCTTTTTTCATTTTATTTTTGCAAACTCCATAAATATATTGATAGGTTTCAATAGGGCTGAATGATACAGACCATGAAGAAAGAACATTCGAACAAATTAAGAAATGAAAAAAATAGGTAATTGCCTGTGAGGAGAAAACCTAAATACAAGATAATATTTTGGTAATTATAGTTTTACAGTTTTGCCTATTGCACATCATTACAGTGTGAAAGTAAAAATAGAATAAAAATATACTCAATACATACAAAGTTACCTTACACAGCTCTGAATAGAGGGGATTATATTTAACATTTGTAGTTACCTGACACAATTCTCGAGTAAATAAATTGATGTATTCCTTAATCAAATTCCACTTTCCAGGCCAAGTCCACATAGCAACAGCTCTGGACGGCACCACCCTATTCTGTTGCCCGGAATGCCACATGGCCTACCCCGAGAAAGAGCTTTTGGAACAGCACTTGGTGGGCCACAAGATCGAGCGACGCTTCATCTGCGACATTTGCGGCGCCGGCCTCAAACGCAAAGAGCACCTGGAGCGGCACAAGCTCGGCCACAATCCGGAACGGCCGTTCGTCTGTTCGGTGTGCATGAAGGGCTTCAAGAGGAAGGAGCACCTCAACCTGCACTTCGTCATACATTCGGGCGAGAAGACGGAGATATGCGGCGAGTGCGGCAAAGGATTCTACAGGAAGGACCACTTGCGGAAGCACGCGAGGGCGCACATCACGAGGCGGGCCAAAGAGCAGGCGGAGCAAGCGGAACGGGCGCAGGGACTGCTCGCGAAGGACCCGCAGCTCGCGGCCGCCGGCACCGGGACGGCGCAGGTCACCATCAGCGTTGGCGGAGTGAGTACCGACTATTCCGAATGGCTCGCTTGTTGATTGTTAAAGCGCGAAATAGGCATTTCGTCTCGAGTTATATCAGGTATAGTTGATAAAATTCAAAAACTGTCGCACGTCGTCATGGGCGTGGCTATATTTCGAAGTACACTGTAGCCAGATTGTTAAGAAGTTATGGAATTTCGGATATAAACTGTCTTGAATATCGCTCATTGAAATATGGAAGCTCATCCGTGAAAAAGTTATTTCCTAGTTTTCTAGTAGGGAGTTATATGCCCTTCTGAAGTTTCAAATCACATGTTTTGAATAGCTCTATCCATACCATTTCATTTGATAGAGATTTTTCAATATTCATAAACTGCAAATACTCACCGCGTTCCTACATAGTACAAATACTGTTACGCATAACATCTATATCCAGTACTGCAGTATTTGTAAGCCTCTTGGAAACAGCCATTGAGGGAAGCAAAGGGACATTATTATCCTGCTCTCTTTTGATATAACTAATCGAGAATGCCACCAACTCTTAGCAGCAATAGTTTTAAACTCTTTTGACATTTTTACGAAGAGCCTGAAACTGATTTTCTCCATATAACCATCGAAATAAACAATTTTTGATCACAATTATCTAATTTAAACACAACTGTCACTTTTGAATGACAATTGTAAATTGGTAAATAACAGATTTCAAACAAATTGTGGCAACATCAATAGTGCTGCCAACCAAATGCCAAAGAATAACAGGCGCCAAATTTGAAATTCAATATAAATGTTCCAATGCATTTCCAACAATTGATTGGTGCAAGTGCATTGATTTCATGTCGTCATTGATGACGTGGAACAGTTTTTAAATTGTATTCACTTTATGTAACGGTACGTACCATTTGCATACCGACACGTTTTTGCGTCCAACGGTATGTAATATCAGATACCGTGGTAGCAGCTCAGTATCAAATAGCTGGTACATATAACTTCAAAACTATTGTTTTGAATTTTGGTTGTTGAATAATGGTGATGAACTCACGAAGTTAGCATCAGCGCATTCTGAATATTTGGAAAAATACAATTTCATTGTAATGTGATAACCAGTTATTGAAACTTCAAATGGTATATTCATGATATGAAGAGGGAATATGCATGATTTTTTGTTTTGTCATTAATTAATCATTCACATTTCATGACGTAGAAAAAAATATAAATATGATTGAAAATATTCAAACTATTTTTCAAAGTGGAATTCAAAACATTGAATAAATTGGAACCGTTCAAACGTCACACTTCAGAAAATGTCCAAGTAGTCATCTCCTGACAAATCTTGTAAAGTATCTGTTTGTTTACTGTAAGAATTTCAAATGCTATACAGATCATGGAAGGAGCTGAAACAACTTCTAACTAGAGTATTTCATTGTATCAATGTGCAAAAACACTTCAGAATTACTCCCGACAATGTGTATTTTCATATTTCAAGCAATGCGAATGTACGAAAACAGTGTTGTAAGATAATGACAAGGGGAATAGTGTTTCATTGTTGAAAAGATGATTTTAACGTGTAAGAGTGCTATATTTATATACAGCTCGGTGTGAATTAATCAGAAGGTTGTACATACTAAAACCTAACCCAACCTAGTTAACAAACTTCAAAATATAGTTATAGAATTCTTCTATTTTAATATGATATTGATGTGTCATTACGAATTGAATGAAAAAAAATTACCTCTTTATTATAATATGACGATAATAAAAGATTCGAAAAAAATATTTGAGACAAATCTAAATTTCATGCATATACCCTATTACGAATAATCTTTAGAATAAAATGTAACCTAATTGGATATAGCCATTCTGAAATAGATAATTCTAAAAATACTCTTGAAGATCAAAATTAAAATATTTCATTCTACTGCTGAAAATTATTTGCTTCTAGCTCTTCAATAATTGTATCTGTAGTTCATTTTCAATGATAATTGATAATGAAAAAATTGACAAAACCGATTCAAACTCCATAGCCTCAATATCATTAAGAAATTCAACCAAACACTAATCAACAAGCTGTCAGAATCAGATACCATTTACAATTTTTGCGACCGGTTCGTGAAAAAAAATATGTAATGGGATAATAGACACAAAAAATATTTTGCTGTGAGGTTAGTCTGTAATGCGCTTATCGGATCTCATTTTTATTATGGAATATTTTCCTGGGGAGAATGTAGAAGGCGCATGGTGCAAATGGTACAAGTCACAGAAACAATAGCTAACAGCAAAAACTGTTGCGTCAAGCTCCTGAAGCGGTTGTTGGCCCCAACTGTACATCAAATTAGGATAGATTAAAGAAGGCTGTAAAAACTGCAAATCCTGAAATTTATATTTACGACCAGTTGAGTGCTGATTTTTATGCTTGGATTAATAAAAAAAAATCAATCTCGATACCAAAAAACAGTTTTCTTCGGAATAAACAGGGTGTTATTCGAGTATGTGGCCAAACTCAAAGAGTAGATTCTTCGACTATTTCTGAGACAAAAGTTCATATAAACATAAGAACGTTAAGGCTTCATTTTCAAGATACAGGGTGTAAACATTTGTTTCATTGTGTTTCATCGAAAACATCTTAAAATTCAAAAGATGACTTTCATGTTATTTGTTCAATCATAAATAA
This sequence comes from Zygogramma bicolorata, assembly GCA_032362365.1. Classification (NCBI taxonomy): domain Eukaryota; kingdom Metazoa; phylum Arthropoda; class Insecta; order Coleoptera; family Chrysomelidae; genus Zygogramma; species Zygogramma bicolorata. The sequence goes on from JAVJAQ010005442.1 coordinate 436,598, forward strand.
AAATCTCGTTAGTACAGGTCCATGCAAGTACGCCAGGGTTATTGATGTTTTGCTATAGTTTCATTTTGTTGTACCAAAGACTTGCAACAATTTTTTTTCTCAAAAACAGGTCAAGATACAAGAGAAAAGATGGAGATAAAAAAGTGGTGGTTTCGGTAACTCAATGCGAAAATACAAAAATTGTAAAAAATCAGTGGTGCATATTTTTTGGTCAAAAATATTGGATAAGGTACCTTCGGGTACGCCACTGGGCATGATGATTTGAATCTGGTTATGACCAATCAGGCCCTTGATGCCATCAAATTTTAGGAAAATCAGCGATAAGATTATTGAGACATTCAGGAAAAACTATTTGTTTTTACAAATGTTGACACCCTGTATCTTGAATACGAAGCATTACCAGAACTATGTTTATGTCTTTTCGTCTTAGAATTACTCGATGAATCAAACCTTTGAGTTCAGTCACGTATCTTAATAACACCCTATATGGGTCACGTTCCCTAGAATAACTTGTGTTTGTCTACAGCTATAACACAAAACTGCTCTTGATAACTGTTCTTTATAAGGTTTGTTCTAGCAACCAACACATTTGACCGTTTGAAAATTGGTCTGAAGCAGTCAGAGGCATGCGCAACATGAATTTCGCTCTCCAATATTCATATTGCGCATGCCTCTGACTGCTTCAGACCAATTTCCAAACGGTGAAATGTGTTGCTAGAACAAATCTATACATGTAGATCAATGAGGTACATTGTAAACATTCAATTTCATTTTGTTACCTGATAAAACAATGACTTCATTGTGTTACAGTTATAGTTATCATTGCCCAATAAATCAGGTCTATTTACTTATTGAATTTTAATAATTTTGTTATTATCTGTTATAGCCGTAGAAAAAGTCTAGTGTATAACTAATAGAATCCTAATTTCACTTGTATGATTTGCACACTGAATAAACGTGGGATATGACTATCATTCATTGCTAGTTGAACACTATATAAATTCATTATACCTATCTGAAAACACTATATTTACATGCTTATTCAGCGAACCGAAGGTGGTCTTTTTCCGTGCGACCGTATGAAAAATTTTACTGTGCGCTGGTGTCATTAGCTGCCTACTTTCATTTCAAATTAAAATAATATGTTAATGACAGTTCTCTAGAAATTACAAATTGTATATTTTCTTAGCAACGGGGTAAATAACACTTGTTTATGTGACAATATTTTGATATTTTTAGTCGGAAAATAAATGTTTTTTAACTTTTTGTGGTTTTCAGGTAGATATATAGAAAAATATCGTTCATTGCTTTCACAACTTCCCTGCGCATTCAAGGGGAACTTGTCGCGCACGTACGGAAAGAGACCATTTTCTCAACTCTCCTAATGAAATATACTAAACTATTTCAGAAAACACGGCACCGAAACTCACAAAGAAAAACGTTCTTCTCCCACGAAGTGCGAGTTGAAAATTTGGTCCCGAGAGAGAATTCTCATATTTTGGTGGTTTGATTCACTCAACTCAAGTACAAAACATCTCTGGGTTATTCTTGGAAAATCTATGACTTTTCTTTGGAAAAACGATTGACATTACAACTAATGGACTGGCCTCTGACAGTTTTCCAAATATCACGATGCGGAATACATTAGGGAGAGAAAGGATATGCACATTGAAGTGACATTGTGAAGGACAGAATGATAATTCTATACTTGAATTACTCTATCCTTCTTATCTGCTACATAGACCGCGGGCATATCTGCCAGACGACAGTAAATCTGACAGTTGTGAATCCAGCCTGCTGGACAAACAAACCGATCTAAAGAGGCTTTTTGTGCATTTGTGTCATATTTAAAAATATTTTCTCTCGGTAATAACTTAATTTTGAGTGATTGTGAAGTTCAATCCATCGATTCCTTTCTATTTTCAACCATAGAAAGAATATTAATCCTCTTGCTGTTAAAGGACGTGAATTGTGGATTCAAGCAACTAGAAGAGCAGATTTAAGTACTGATGAGTTGAAATAGGCAACGGTATATTCATGAATTTTTTATCTCGGAATTGAAATTATAATTTCATCAAATTACCATTGTTATTTATGGAAATATGATTTGTTTGTCCAGCAGGCTGATGCGTGTGACGTCACATGCCCGCGGTCTATTGAGGAAGGAATTCACTCAGAGGTTATACTTGAAGTAATCTATCTTGCTCATTCCGCAGTCCTCTCTCTCTTAGGCCGAGTCCATTAATTGTAATGTCTATGTGGAAAAAATACTCCTCATTAATTTGTCAGATAAAATACAGCTTATAACTCATAAAAATCTGTTTTGTGAAAAAACATGCAATAGTTATGCTACACAGTCACGACACTCATCAAAATTTCAAAATCAAATTCTAGATAAGAATGACATCAGTACCAATGGATACCATCATTAAAAATAAGAATTTTCATTCAAAATGATTGCATTCACAAATCCAATGCCAGACAGCTGTTTCGACCCATCATTGGTCTCCTCAGTGACACCCAGCTGGACTTGCGAACACAAAATATTTCGAACATATGGTCTTTACGAAATGAAAGTCTGAATCTGGTGCAGATTGGTAATTTGGTCTTTGTCGTAACGACCGGATGGCAGACATATTTATTTCAGGTTTATAATCGTTCATGCGAAATATTGAATAAAAATAAACATTTTGAATACCTGACTGTAACTACAGATTACAGAAACGAGTTGAGATAGGCAACAGCATACTTGTAAAAACCAACAACACATTCCTGTGTTGTAACAAAATTATATGGATTAGAGAAAACTGTACAAGCTAATTGTGCAGAATACTGTATTAACGACGAGCTGATGACTGATTTTCCATACTTGAATTGTTCGATACGAACCAACCAAAAATACAAATTTATCTCGACACCAAATACAACACATATATGATGCAGTTTACAATTATTTATTTTTCTGTAACTTTCCTGAAATTTGAAGAGAAATGAGAGCATTATGTAAGTCTTCTTTCAATAGTGGCAGCGAGAATTTCGAAGAAAACTGTACTTTGAACACAAAATATGGGTTGAAAATTTGATTCCGAGATTTTCATAATCTGATGGTTTGCTTCACTCAATCCAAGTTTAGATTTCACTGTTTCACAGTTGAAGTTTTGATTATTTCCCAAGATTTTCATCTCCTCAATCTTCATAGTGAATATCTCTGCCCAATTTTCAAGAAAAATGTGATTCACCCAACACTTGTAATTCATCAATTGGTAAGCATTGATTTTCTGAGTAGTAACCTGTGTACAGTGGGCAGTTTTATTTTAGATCGAAAATATCAATATCTATGAAATCTCACTTTCGATGTTTACGGTGTGTGTTAATTGCACCAAATTAGGAAAGAACATATTAATTATTCTAAACAATCCAATGACAATTTGTTAGAAACAATTCGTGGAACTCTAGAAATTCTGGAAAAATGTTATAGTGCAAATAATTTCAAATTGAATATTCCAAAATCAAGTGCTATCAAGTTCAGTTTTAGAAAGGAACCGACACTGAAAATTACCCATGAGAATAAAACAATTGAAACATGTCAACATACAAAATTTCTTGGTATTGAAATTGATGCCCAGCTAAATTGGAAAGAATATATTAACAGCTTGACGAAGAAACTTCGGTCATTTACATTTGCATTGCGAACAATTAAATTATTGGTTAACCAAAATGCAGCCATCAAAGCATATTACGCTTATATATATTCCAGGATGAAGTATGGAATTATATTTTGGGGAAATTCTGTCGAAATTACCAGAATTTTCAAAATACAAAAATCCTGCATAAGAAGTATCTTTCACCTTAAAAGAAGGGACACTTGCAAGGAAGTCTCCAAGGAACAGGGAATACTCACTCTGCCATGTATATACATATATGAATGTGCATATTTTGCAATGAAAAATTATGAAGAATTCATGAAGAAATATGAAACAGTAAATCTTCACAACACCAGATATAAAAAACTTAAATTACAACAAACACGATATGCCCAAGTTCAGAAAAATGTTGTTAATCAAGTTTTAAGAATTTTGAACAATGTTCCCAAAGAATTCAGAAAACTGCCAAAAGACCAATTCAAACTGAAATTCAAGCAGTATTTATCAGAGAAAGCATTTTATTGTGTTTTAGATTTTTATAATTGTTTTTTTTTATTTATTTATACATATCCGTTCCACACTGTAAAGTATTATGGAATATAGTGATTATTATTATTATAAAAGTAGTTTTACATCTCAAATCAGCGGCAAGGCCGGTAAAACTTCTAATTTCCGAATGTACGCATGTTCGTTTTGATTTTTTGCACATCTAGACTGCATAAAGTTCTAGATTAGGAATTATGAAATATCAATTGTGAGTTTGCATTATGAACTGAGTGAACATGGCCAACTTTAATGGATTGTTCATCAGAGTTAAGTGCATTATTCATGAATTGTGCTTATGCACCTGTTTGTTATTGAATCAGTTATTGTGAAGAAAAAAGAGTGTCCATCTTGATTCTACAAACGACTGAAAAAAATATATTTCGTTTTTCCCAGAAATTTCTGTTTAAAAGCGAATTCTTCAATGTATCTATCATATAACTGGATGATACAAATAAGGCCAAAAACTCATTTAGTTTTTTTTACAGGTTCCAAACTCTCAGATTCAAATTCCTGTTCAGATTCAAGTACCCCAGCATCATATACAAGTTACTGGTGCCAATGAAGAAGATAGTGAGAATGCTGTTAGTACAGTTGTCTTGCCAGCAGCATCAGAGGGTCTTTCTATATTACCCCACTAAGGAACACTAAAATATTTTTATAAAATTACGTGAACATAGTTATTTTTATAATATTCAATTGGTGAATATAAAATGAAATTTTATTTTGATAATTTTTTGACCTAGAATATTTGAATATATTGATAAGATCATTCGATTTGAAATGTATATAATATGTAGACATTGATTATTTATTACCAGCGAGTTCTATGGGTTCGTTGATTTTGAGTTGATTTGAAGAATTTTCTGTGAGAACATGTCCAAAAAATTATATTTTCTACAGTATTAAGAATTAATTGGTAGAAAATTCTTCACATCGATGTTGATTATTTACTGAAATTCGGTCTTACAGCAAGTTGAGGTGTTACAATCTGGGTTGTTTTTAAAATTCGTTTGATGATTGAAATCAATTAGTTTTGATATAGCCCATTTATTGATAATAAATTCTCAATATCTTATTAAGGTGATAATATATTTTTCATTCTTTTCACATTGTCATCATAGTCGAGTAAAAATGCACTTTGTAATTAGTTTCACAAAGCATTGCCCCATTATAATACACATTGAATTATAATAACTTTCATCTAACGTAAATAACTTTTTTTTTTGGTTTGGAAAATAAAGCCCTTCCAATTGAGATGCATGATAACAAAGATATGAAAGAAATTTGAAAATTGAAAGAAAACATTCTCATTTTATCAATTCCAAAGGAACCATTGTCATTTGTATCGTAACTATGTGAGCATTTTATTCTTTTTCGAAGAATTTTAGGAAACCTATGTTCTAGGTTTTGGATTCAGAATTTCGGAATTTTTCACCATAAAACTCAATCTAATTGATTTCAAATATAGACTTTATCACCTCAGTATATGAAACTCGCTGCTCTCTGTAGAATATGCAAAATATTGTTTAACATCGATGGATTTTCTTAGATATCACAAAATAATTGCATGCTTCTACGTATTGGTTGTATAATGCAGTTCAACTTTACTTGAAAGTACAGCTTAAAATAATTAACGATGCAGAAAAACTCTAAGTCGTCTCCACAATTTAATATTTGAAGGATGTCAGGACGGTGATTCAGTACATGTTTCGAACCTACATATGTTCATCATCAGCTGAATTAACATTTAATTCTACAATAAAGGAAGAGTAATATAATAATAGTTGATACCATAAAGTATAAAATTACTTACATGGAGATGAAAAAATTCAATTGGGAAAAAGTCACATGGTGAAATTTTTAGAAAAAATGTATATCGAAACGAATAATGAAAGTTTTTGAGATCAGGGGAATTGATTTGCGAATGAAGGATAATCAATTCAATTTGTGAACTGTAGTAGTTTTTTCAAGTTTTCTTCCATATGACTATTTCTTACATTACATATTGGGCACAAGGGCTCCAAGCCTTCCAATTTTAATACCATCACTGTGTTAGGGATGTCTTAAATTCCCCTAATCACAAAAATTTTCATTCGTTTCAATATAAATTTTTTCTAATGCCTATCTAAATTTCACCATGTGACTTTTTCCCAATTGAATTTTTACTATTATTATATTAGTCTTCCTTTATTGTAGAATTAAATGTTAATTCAGCTGATAATGAACCTATGTAGGTTCTAAACATGTACTGAATCACCGTCCTGACATCCTTCAAATATTAGATTGTGGAGACGAGTTTTTCTGCATCGTAAATCTTACACTCCACTTTGAGATACAATGGACTTCTACCACAGGTTAAAATAATTAATTCTGACTGGTTGGAGATCGGCACGTTGAGCAAACCAAGGGACTGTGTGTGAGACAGAAAGTATTAAGAACAGCATAGTATAACACTAATTTAATATAACTTATGGAATTGACCGATACTTCATGAAAATTCATGGTAATTAAAAAAATAGTTTGTGTGATTTTCACTAGACAGTTTTTGAAACTGTAAAAATCACACAAAATGATTTTGTAATATTCAAAACATAATCGATTGGTTATCCTAAAATTTGACCGGCCATGGTTAATTCTATGAGCTGTACTGTACTCCAATTGGGCCCAATATTAATTGAAATATCGTTGTCCTGTGATAACAGGTTTCGTCATCCGTGTCAGATGATATATACCTGCATGATGCTCTAAGAAATATAATTTGATAAGCTTTGTGTAAAATTAGTACTGGATTTCAAATCATTTATTCAATGTTTAGTTGAACTTGATTTATGCAAACCAAGTATCGAGGGCTTTATGTAATAATCAAAAGAATCATTTCCAGTCGCAAAAAGTTATTTTTTTCAGTGATCTTGATTTTTTTAAATAGAAATATTGTGATTGATGAATGTGAAATAATACCTGGATTCAAAAACTAGATGTAAATATTTATAAATGTTAATAATTTAAATATATACCTAAGTAATAGGAATAACTTTTTATACTATTGACATTCTTCACAATTTATGGAAGGATGTGTTTTTCTTTTAAGTATTGTTTCAATAAACGTTTCCACAAGCATTGCCTTTGAGTATATTTTTTTTAATATGCAGGGTGTTTTCGAAATTGATAGCTGAATTAATCCAGTGGACTCCGATTATGAATTAATTGGAATATGAAGGGTAAGACGCAAATTACGCATTGTTACTAACTACTATACAAAACTGCGTCGGGATTGTTGGTAAAAACATATTTTGGTTTAAAACTGGGATATTTCTTGTTTTGCGCCTGAGATTGCAAGTGTCTTCTAATGCCCCATGTAAGATAAAACCAGAAAAGGTACTGATAAAAAAAATAAAAATCAAGTCTCATATTGAGGTATTACATAACAAGCTTTAAAAAGTATAATGGTACAATTTTCAACTTCAATAGACCGCGGGCATGTGATCTCACATGCATCAGCCTGCTGGACAAGCAAATCGTATTTCAATAAACAACAATGGTAATTTAATGAGATTATAGTTGCAATTCTGAGATACAAACTGCATGAATATACCGTTGCCTATTTCAAGTTGTCAGTACTTAAATCTGCTCTTCTAGTTGCTTGAATCCACAATTTACGGCTCTCAACAGCAAGAGGATTCTTGCTATTGTCGAAAATAGAAGGGAATCAATAGATTGAAACATCACAATCGCTCAAAATTGAGTTATAGGGAAGAATATCGACCGATGAGGGCGCTAGTGGTGGTCAAATTATATCCACCATTTTGAAATAGTTACCTTGTTTACAATTATGAAATAACGCGCTAAACAGTCATCAGGTGCCCTCGCTAGACAAGATTTTGGTGGTTTCATTGCTATATTTTCATTGTACGAAATTTTTGAAGTGAAGGTGGATATAACTGTGTTCATGATGCTTTGAATAGCCGCACAATTCATTGGAGGTGAACATAGATGCATTGTGTTTCAAAATCCAAAAATATTTGTTCCAGGCCAATCATTAGTTTTAGTGAAGTGTTAGTGAACCAAAGAGGCTTTTTTTACATGGATGATGAAATGCACCATAATTTCGCCTAAAAATAGACAAATAGACTCACCAGGTAACAATGAATCATCTCTTTTGAAATGCAAGGAACACACTGAAGCTGCTCTAAATGGTGATTTATGCAGTTTCAGTTTAATTTTCCAAGCCTTGTACTTGTCTATTTTCTCTTTCAATCCACTCTCTGTAATGTTGTCCACCAAAGATGTATTTCTCTTTGGAAACGTGTGGAAAGACAACTTTGGATTTCGGTTTCTAGAGTTGCGCCAACTTGGCACCAAACAATTTATACGGTTGGTGTCACTGAGCGATCTGCATCCGTGATTGTTTGATATTATTAATCGAAAAAACTACATTTTTAGATGAGATTTCCTAAATAAACACCGAAGAACTCAATAAATTCAAACACAAAAAATGGAAGCCGTTTGTTTGTCAAATTATAGCAGTGCCTTATATTTCCGCCAGACGTCGCATAAAATTATGAACTTCCCAATTATCGAAAAAATATATTTTGAAATATGACAAATGAGCAATAAGCATTTTTAGATCCGTTTGTTTGGCCAGCAGGCTGGATTTACAACTATCATTTTACTGTCGTTTGTCAGATATTTATTTATTCAGCCATAGTACTAAAGAATTTACAGGGGTGATGATATACAGTTTACAATCCATATACCTATTACATAATAGTGAGAAACCTGTTACAGAAAGTAATATAGCGATTCCACACTTGTATTATATAGTTCACCAGGATATCAACTGTCATATTAAGTACCTAAAAAATATATAAAGAGTAACATCATACTATTGCTGAAAGTATAAGGTAGTGCACAATGGTATTTATAATACAATGTGCACCCATTTATAAGTTATTCAGTCATTATTGAGGTAATTATAGTAATTAATAAGGAGTTGTGCCCCTTTTTTTCCTTCCAGTAACTAAAACATTTTCAACAAAATAATCAAGCTCTTTTCTGTATTGCCTTAATTTGTGGTTTGGTTTCGTTTTGAATATATTATAGGTATCGTTATATTTCAATGTTTATTTTATATTATACAGTTTATTTTGTATTCAATTTCTACAATCCATTCTATAAAAGTTTTTTTTATTTCTGTGATAATTTTTTTGTTTAAAACCGTCAGGTTAGTCATTGTAAATTTTTGGGCCCACACAGTAAATGTGGTATTGACATGCCTTGTGTTTGGGTCTATAGGAATGAATGACAAAAATAAACTCGGTTCAATTTCTCTATTACACAATAAATAGTGAAGATCAATATACATGAGATTACAATTTGCTAAAGGTTCGATTTTCGAATTCTCTGATTACCATTCTGAATTTTGCTATAACCAAATCAACATCTTCCTCGGTTATTTCCCAATAAGTCACTAGTCGGATGAATCCTGTCCCTGTAGCATTCTGTCGAAATCCCAATCTGACTGAAACTTTGACAGTGTCTTCTTCCTTTACCTCTGCCAATCTCGCAACTAAATCGGCGGAAGTAAAAGTCGGATGATCAAAATGAATCATCAGTATGTTGGTATCTACCGAGTCAAGATCCACGTTGCATATGCTGGTATTGAAGCATGAAATCGCTAAAAAAGATTGTTCGATTGGTTATATAGATCAATGTTAACAACATTCTATAACTACTAAATGAAATACTTTCGGCAGAAACAGAGCAAATACGGAATTATTTTTTGTGTTACGTTTTGGATTGACAGTAAACTCCGTCATTATAAACACTGTGATTTACGATTATTATATCAATCAACAAATCTTGGAACGTCAGTCCTGGACTGGTCTTGGAGGCCGCCAAGACCAGTCGACTTTTGATTTCAACAATGTACATTTTCGTACTAATATACCCCATATTTTGGGCCAGAATACAAGGCATACTTATGTTTCATAAAAATGGATAGTTAGTTTACTTTTTCGCAGTTGTTTTGCAGTTTCAGAAGAATTTTGTGCTTGGTTTACGGAAGCGGGTGCAACAGTGCTAAATAAACTTTGCAAGACAAAAGGCTGAATCTAGAAATGTTATTTTTATCAAAACGTTTAGTGGGTTGTCTGATACTATTATTTTTAGTTGTATAGCCGGTTTCTTAGAGAAGTTCGAAAATTATTAACTCGATAATTTCTGCAGATAGCTCTGAAAATTACTTATAAGAAAATGGTGCAGAGAAGTGTCGCTGAAAATCAACTCAAGGAAAATAAAGATATCATTAGAATGCCCTGCCGTCCTAGTTAGCTAGCCAGAGCCTCTCACAATTAACACTGGCAGGAAATTTCTTATTTTCCTCAATACTTAATTTCCAATCTGAATTTCTGTATATCTTATTGTTCAACAAGTTGATGTCAGAACGTTTATATTTACGCTAAAGTTTTGCGAATGGAAACCTCAAATTGAAAGGTAGAAAATTCGATACACATCATCGAGACCTGTCTGGAAGATTCTCCATAGTCGTACGCAGGTATAATTATAGGGAGATACTTCATCGCGACGGCGGAGAGTTCTTCAGAGCTTCTAGTAGAGAGAGATTTGGTATTGCTTAGTGCAGAAGTCGAAGTATAGAGAGTTTTAGTTCAGAGCATTGGATAGTTTAGCTGAGCAGTTTGAGAGATTGTATTGTATTGTGATAAAAGTTTTAATAAAAGTAGTTAAGTGTTGTTTGGAGTTTCAATAAACGAATCCAAGGAAATATCGTAACAGAGGTGTAAGTAGGAATTTTCGAGGAAATTGATACCCATTTATGATGAATACAAGAGGTACATCCTAAGATACAATGGAGGACATTTGACATTTATCCAAAATCAATTGGAGGATTTGGAAATACGACGGCAGGAGGATGAAAAGCGATAGCAGGAGGAAAAACAAGAAGAGGAAAAGAAAGAGCTAAAAGTTGAAAAGAAGGAACGAGAAAAATCACTAAGGAAAATTCTCGAAAATGAAAAGAAAAAACGAGCAAATGAGAAGAAAGAACGAGAAGAAGCACTCCAGAAAATTCTCGAGGAAAAGGAGAGAGAAGATGAAAAGTGAGAACGAGAAGTTGAAAAGAAAGAACGAGACGAAGCATTCCAGAACATTCTATATAAACAAAAAAAAAGAATTAGAACAAGTAGAAAAATAACGGAAAGCAGACTTCCAGAAGGTTCCAAAACATCAAGAACAGTTCTTTGAATATGTGTTGCATAACTGAAGTACCAGTCAAAGCGCCGAAAGTTCTAAAAGAAAAACTGAAGGAAAGCGTCAGGAAAATAAACGATGAATTCAATAAGAAAGTGGATACAGTGCAGATAGCAGATAGTTCTTATCAGGATCGCAGGGTTGCCACACCAACAGTTCCCGTGAAACCACCGGAAAATTGAATGAATTGGACGTTATATGCACCATAGACACTGTTGCAATTTCTTTGATACGCAGTGACAACTCCGTGCTTCGAACGGTCACTGGTGAAAATGCACCTATTCGAGGGGAAGCTGAGATTACAGTGTACGTCGCATACATAGAAGATGAATTCATACTAGGAATGGATTTGATCAGTGACTATGGGTTCTCACATTCAACATTGAAGAGAAGATTATGAAGTTTGGAGGGGAAGAGTTCGTCGTCACAATAACTCCAGGACATAGGACGATTCCTGCACAACCGCGATCAGCGAAAACTGCGAGAATTCCTGCATTATCAAAGAAAGTAGTTCGCGTTACATTAAATAAAGACCCTGAATGCAGCTTCCAGCCACCGGATGAATCCACCAGCAATTCGGTTTTCGCACGTGCCTGGGTGAAGACAAAACAAGCCATCCCTGTGAGAGCCGCTAGGAGTCGTATCAGAAGTAAAATTGACATCTCCGAGTTGGAAACAGCAGAAAGGGCTGACTAGGTTAAACGAGAAAGTCAATATTGGCCAAGTCCATTCGAGAAAATCAAATCAATAGTAAGTGGAAAATTGGGACATCTTATAAAAGAGTGTTGGGTGAAAATGCCGCAGAGGATTTGCTATAGATGCAGGAAACCGGGGCATTTCATAAAAGACTGCAGGGAGAGAATGCCACACAGGACATGTTATAGAAGTGGAAGATGTGATTCAACAACCATCAAGAAGAGTTCCATTCGCTAAGCGACAAGAGCGATGAAGGCCCGGTACTATCTGGAGGCGAATACTGGCGGATTCGAAGAAGGAGATCGAGTGTGGCTGTACAATCCTCGTCGTAGGATGAATAATGTGGTGTACAGGGTTCAAAGTAAGACTAGAACAAAAATGAAAGTCGTTCACCTAGAGAGACTGAATTGTTCCAATGGGGATAATGAGATATTGTTTGATCAGGACGATCAAAATTGAGAGGGGGATAATGTTACGAATTCTCCTGGCGCCGGCCCTGTCGCTCGTAAACACAAAATAATATGAGGGATCGAAGAAAGACCGTAACATTCCAGGAAATCTCGGCTCGAGTAGAAAATTCGATAAATAGGGAGATACTTGTGCAAAGAGTTTTAGTTCAGAGCGTTAGATAGTTTAGCTGAGCAGTTTGAGTGATTGTATTGTGATAAAGAGTTGTAATAAAAGTAATTGAGTGTTGTTTGGAGTTTTAATGAACGAAACCAAAGAAATATCGTAACAATAATCTCACTCAACACAAACAGTTATAAATTAATATATTGTAAGTAAATAACAGGGATGAGGTTTTTTAGTAGTTATCACATTATGACAGGAATAACATTTTTCATAGATTTTCTGGATGTATTCAACGAGCACCCACATATTTCCAGTCTGTTGTCATTTAAACCACGAGTGTTCTCTCTATAGGTGAGGGGTTTCCTATAGTTTGTTGTGTGAAACGAAATATGATATAAGCATTGACTACGCAGAGTTCTATTGGGCACATTGAAGTTCATTTCTTCAAGGAGTTCTGGGCAGACTAAAAGATCATTGATGAGTATTTATATGAAAATAAGAGCATGGTCCGTTCTTCCTTTAGATAGGGAATTGAAATCAAGGGTACACATTAGATCAGATTATTCTTGGTCTGCTACAGGTTGATCCAATTTGAAGGCCATGAATCTCATATATTCATTTTGATCCCTCTAATGTTGTGCAATGAACCAAGTACAACGGGGACCAAACTATGGATGCATACTCCAATCTAGATAGAACGAGGGATGTGTAGACTCTTTGTATGGAATTCATAGAGAAGCTCGAACAATTTCGAAATATGAATCCTAAGGTTTTAGATGCTTCAACTGTTGTGTAGGTTGTTTGAACATACTGTAATATAAAAACAGCACGGTAAAGGACATTGTCAAAAGGTTGTCAAATAAATACATTGACGAAACTTCAGCATAATTTCCATTAACATTATCTCGATATAGTACATGGTGTCAGAAGTGGGGTAAATGGTACAAGAAGTTGAACAACTACCTACTCGCTACCGAGAAATCGAAAAAGTCGAATGAAATTAGAAAAGCTATATTCCTGAGTCTCATCGGAGATGAAGCCTTAGAGGTCTATGAAACTTTCAAATTGGGGACAGAAGCTACTTCTGAAGAGTTAGTGAAGAAATTCGAGGAATACTGCAAGATTCGCAAAAATGTTATTTTCGAAAGATACAAGTTTTTCAATCATAGGCGGAATATTGGACAACCATTCGAAAGTTATTTAACCCAGCTGAGAACGTTAGCGTCTGGGTGCAAATTTGACACACAAGAAGACTCTTTCATAAGGGATCAGATTGTATTGCATTTAGCAGATGAAGGTCTACAAGAACGAATATTGAGAGAAGCAGACATATCCCTGGAAAAAGTCATTGAAATCATCAAAGCGTCAGAAGTCACGAAGGAGCAGATAAAAACTATTCATTCACAAATTCGTTCTGAGGTCAACAGCGTTGATAGTTTTTCAATAATACACAGGATAAAGGTGTCAGAGGTTCAGGTAATTTTTCACGTAATTCATTCAGAACTAAGAATTTTGAGCATTCAGGTGTGGAAAATAATAAAAGTTCTTGTCAAAATTATAAGTCGAGCTGTGATGGTAATAAAAGAAGTTATAATAATGTTTGCAAACGTTGTTTGAGATCACATAATTTTGGGAACTGCCCAGCATTTGGGAAAACATGTTTGGCCTGTCATGGAAAAAATCATTTTGCTAATGCTTGTACTATAAAGAATGTAAGAGAGTTGGTAGATATACAAAACGAAAATTCTGAAATTTCACAAAAACCAGTAAATCATTTTGATAGTAATAATGAAACCCTTTTTGTAGATTCTCTCAAATGTTTCGGTAATAATGAAGAATGGACTCAGGTAATAATAATAATTTTGTTGAATTCAAACTTGATACAGGATCTAACGTAAATATCATTCCTTATTCTATACATGAAACTCTAGGATATGTTGACCTACTTGACACTAAAATTCTTTTGGAAGCATATGGTGGGGAGAGAATCAAACCTGCAGGAGAAATGAATGTAGATTGCACTTTGGAAAATAATGAACTTGAGATTTGTTGTATTAGAAATGAATAATAATCATTGCAAACCTATATTGGGCCTGAATATGGATGTCTCAGTTTAGGATTGTTACAGGTACAGATCAGCTCATTTCCGAGAATAAAGATATTTTTTCTGGTTTGGGCTTACTATAAATGATTATTTATGCCATATAAATGTTAATAAAGATATACTTCCTACCATCAGGGCTCCAAGGCGAGTTCCACTTGCTATAAAGGATCGATTAAAAGAAAAATTAGATGAACTTGTACTTGACAAGGTGATTAAAAAAGTTGATAGAGATGATATGACCTGGGTAAGTAATTTAGTAATTGTTGAGAAAACTGATGGATCATTAAGGCTGTGTTTGGATCCGACAGATCCGAACCGAGCAATCCGAAGAAAACCTGCTTTATTGCCTACAATTTCAGAAGCATGTTCACAATTATGTGGAAAATCTGTATTTACCGTACTGGACTTGAAGGACGGGTTTTATGAAACAGAGGATGAACATAATGAAGCACTAGAAAAAGTATTTCAAATAGCTAGGGAGAAGAATTTGAGATTCAATCCTTCCAAAACCCAATATAAATGTTCTGAGGTTAAATTTTTATGATTTATATTTGACAAAAATGGTATGACAGTTGATATAAAACGCATTGAGGCTATACAATGTTTGAAGGAACCTACAAATTTGAAAGAGGTGCAAAAATTTATGGGTATCATAAATTACTTACGACCGTTTATACCAAATTTGTCAGATATAATCAGTCCATTGAGAGATTTACTAAAAAAAATTCAGTGTGGTTGTGGCACAATGAACATTCCAAAGTCGTACAAGAATTGAAAAACATAATAACATGTCTTCCAGTTTTAGCAAATTTTGATTCTAATAAAGAAGTAACTATTAATGTGATGCTTCTCAAAGTGCATTGGGTTGTTGTCTCTTGCAGGAGGGTCATCCGGTAGCATATGCTTCTAGATCATTGTCGGAAACTGAGCAAAGGTATGCGCAAATAGAAAAAGAACTTTTGGCACTAATTTTCGCAACACAAAAATTTCATTTATTCATATATGGTAAAAAAGTCCATGTAAGAACAGATCATCTACCTTTAGTATCTATTATGAAGAAAAATATCTCCAATATTGGATCAAACCGTTTACAAAGAATGGTTTTTAAATTGATTAAATATGATTTACACTTGAAACATATACTAGGTAAAAATATGTATATATCCGACTTACTCTCAAGAAATTGTATAAATAAAGACTCCAATGATATGGATGAGCTTCTTTTAGAAACCATTCATAATATAGTGACAAATGATAGATATTTACAAATGAGCAGTCAGCGTAAGAAACAATTCATAAATGAAACTCAGTCAGATCCTGTCTTACAAAATTTGATTAAATTTTATCAGTCGGGATGGCCGAGAAAGAAAACCCTCTCAGGAGATTTCAAATATTATTAAAATTTAAGGAGTGATATTCATGTTTCCAATAATCTTGTTTTTTTGAACGACAAACTTATTGTACCGAAGAACTTACAACGATGTATGCTTGAGAAAGTGCATGCAGGTCATTTTGGAATAAATAAAACGAAAGCTCGAGCCAGGCAAATTTTCACTTGGCCTAAAATGTCAACAGACATAGAAAATTTTATTTCTGGGTGTCCCATTTGTGAACGTTTTTCTGACAGAAAAGTTAAGGAACCTCTGATCCCACATCCTGTACCAGAATTACCTAATGAAAAAATTGGTATAGATATTTTCTTTCACGGTGGTTTGATTTATCTAGTGGTAATTGATTACTTATCAACCTGGATTGACACAAAACGACTTAAGAATATGAGTAGTGCGTCTGTGATTGAAGAATTGAAACCTCTATTTTGTACGCATGGCATACCATTAACGATTGTTGCTGATAATATGCCATTTGGATCATACGAATTTCGAAATTTCGCACAAGAATGGGATATTAAAATAGTAACATCAAGCCCATTTTACCCTGGATCCAATGGAATGGCAGAAAAAGCAGTTGGTATTGCTAAGAAAATATTCAAAAAAGCTGAATTATCCGGTATACCTATTGAAATTGCATTGCTGGAACATCACAATTCACCAGTCTCAGGGTTATCTGCCAGCCCAGCTCAAATCTTAATGAGTAGGCAATTACGATCACATTTACCCACAATAAATATGAATTTATTTCCGAAAGTCATGGACATCAGACGTGAAAAAATAGCTCAACAAGATTATTCGAAAAAAAACTATGACGGATCCAGTAGGAATTCGTCGGAAAACTTCAAACGGGGTGATAATTAGAGAAGGAGGTTCTTGGACTCGTGGGCAAATTGTTGGTTCTCATGAATCGCCAAGATCCTTTCTTGTGAAGATGGAAAATGGTAGAGTCATAAGGAGAAATACTATCCATTTAAGAAAATCTCGAAATTGTATGTCTAGTTTTGTGCATCCGTCTACGTGCTTGGAACGAGATGAAGACGTGGGCACCGTCAGGATAGATGATAGATGAATCTCCTATGGAAAATCGAAGTCAGTTGGCCAATGCTGAGAATGATTTTCAAATGAGTACACGAAGTGGACGCGTTATTTACACTCCAAGAAGATATAGAGACTCTCAGAAATGATTATGATTCATTGAAATAAATTGCATTGTTTAATTCATATTAAGATTGACTTGTGCGTTTTTGTAACTTATACATTTTTAAAAGGGGAAGATGTTGTGTAGGTTGTTTGAACATACTGTAATATAAAAAAAGCACGGTAAAGGACATTGTCAAAAGGTTGTCAAATAAATACATTGACGAAACTTCAGCATAATTTCTATTAACATTATCTCGATATAGTACATCAACGGTTACATTATTGATGTGCTCTAAAAGTCTAAGTTGATCGTCAAACCAAACCCCTAGGTGTTTCACGCATGCAGTTATATATATTATAGGAAGTTTGGATTTTTTTTATATTTTTGAAAAAGCGAATGTAGTAGCACTTATTCACATTCCAAGAAGAGTTGGTTTGTTTGACACCATTCAGATACATTGTTGTGGTCTTTTTGCAAGAGAACTTGGTCCTCATAGCAATTTATTTTCTTATGCATCTCAAAATCATCTGTAAACATCAAAATGTCTGAACTTTTGATTTATGAATGAGAATGATACAGCTGTTTTTCCACAATTTTGGAAATATTCATCTGTCTACTGAAGATCTAAAGAACAGAAATGCTGAATGGGTTATTATTACACAGATAGTTTTTCAGAAATATGTTGGGTATACCATCAGGTCCAATTGATTTTTTGTCATGTAACTTAGATATTGCATCATACACCAGAGAAACTGATAGGTTTGGAGACGGAATATTGAAACCACAACTATTGCCTCCGTGCTCATGCACTGTCAAAATGTTTACAGGCTTAGTGTATACTGTTGAAAAATAATCAGCAAAGAGTTCCACTGGCGTTTTATTATCGTAGAACGTATTTAGCAGTAAGCCATATGTACATTTTTTGTTAATGGAAAATTTGGATTTGACTGTGAATTGAGATCGATCTCTTCTATATAATTTTCATAGCAAGATTTAGAAATTATTTTGCATTGTGTTCAGCGAAATTTTCAATTGTTTTCTTTATTATTCATATTCTTTGTGGGTTATTTTCTTTTTCTTGACTAAGTGCCTCAATTCACTTAGAGAACCATCTAGGATGTTTTGACAGCTTGAATCTTTTCAATGGTACAAACAGAGCCACTTCCATACTCAACAGGTGACAAAAAGCTTTATTCAGCTTCATCTGATAATTCCAATTTATAGCTGATAAATGATAAATAGTTGTTCAACCCCATGTATTCTGCATTAACATAATCGTAATAGTATTCCTGCATGATAACGCATGTTTCATTTTTCATGTGTCCAAGATAAAATTGAGAACATTAGGATTATGGTGTATACTATAGTGTAGCCGCTGAAAAGATAGAATGATTACGTGAACGGCACGCACTCTTTGAATGTTCCTCTCCCCAATATGATACAAGTCCAATTTACACCACTCAACAAAAACGTCGCCGCGTCGTTCTCCCATCAACTCTTGGGATGCTTTTTTATAAGTGTTCATTATTACACATTTTTCCTCTACAGTTGAATGTCTTTTTTTTTATCTTTTTCTTGGAGGTGAAAGAGTGTTTCCATCCATATTATTTAATGAACGTAACACACGTAAATACAAAGCACAAATGAGTACAGTACAGTGTAAACAGTTCTTCATTTATTTCAGTTTAGGCGTGGCTATGCAGGCATTCACTGCGTTCACGCGTCCTTGAATTCTATCTTTTGAACAGCCCGACTATAGCAGTGAATAAGAGATTAGATGATAGGGTCACATCCTGTACATTTGAAAATTGGCAAATCAAAGTAAACACTTTTGGAATTGAGAGTAGTATTCAGTTGATAAAAGTTGAAGTAGGCATAATATTCCCACAGTAAACAAGCATAGAACCTTGGGTGCAGTTCACCTTGACACCATAATCATCATTGTCCCACTCAGCTTCGGGCAGGTTGAAATCACCAAAAATGAGAGATTTTGCTGATGGAGAACTAGTCATTACTTCTTCCAGCGATTGACAGTGGGATAAATATTTAACTTTGGTAGACTGTGGAGAATGTAAACCTCTCCTATGATTACATTTAAATTATCGATTGTAAAATGAAGGAATAGCTGTTCAACATTGAGCTGTTGTACATATTTTTTTAATCTTAACGATTCAATTATGAGTACTCCATCCTGCTTCTAGATTTATTGCTAGTGAGCTTGCTTCTGTCACATCTAGGAATATCGTATGAGCTTATATCGATTTCCGACGATAATATATCACTTGTCAGCAAACTTTCTACCAAAATTATAATATCGTTCAAGTGATGTTTGAGTTTTTATTGTTCAGACAATAATAGACGCTACTCAGTTAGCACTTAGGTAACTCTTTATTATAATCAATATTCAAACTAACACAGTATTATTATATATGAAGGAACGCGACGCGATACAGTTGAGAACCGTTTTGTGACTGACTTGGCAGCGTTGCCAGATGTGTCTTAATAATAATCATATCACTCGAACAACTACATATGACAATACATGACACGCCCCTTTTCAAAAAAATAGAAAATACATGAAAAATAAAGAATATTCAACCAAATACACAATCTTGGGGCCTCTTAGTAAGAGAGTCTTTCTGGGGGTTTAATAAGTCTTCCATATCCGGTTTTTACACATTGAATTGTGTCATTTCCTGATTTCGCTGTAGGATCTCGTTCAGGCGGTGAATATGTAGGACCACTATTGACAGTCTTTTTTGTGCCACACTAATCTCAGGTTCATTTTCTGGTGAAGTTTTAGCGATATTAAATGGTCTCAGGAAAATTCGGTTACGTCTATAATTAGTGTGGTTACTTTTTACAATGAAATCATTCGGGCCTGCTTTGTTAAGGATTACTCCAGGTTGCCATTTTCTCTTCTCTTTTTGGATCAATACATTCTGCCCAGGTACTAGTTCAGGAAGTTTCTTTGAATGTTTGTCGAAATAAAATTTGTGTTTTTCATTTCTGCACTCAAGTTTTTCTTTGACATTTTCTGGGACACAGGTTGGTTTCAGCAGATCAATGCTCACAGGCAGAGTAGTCCTCAGTCTTCTTCCCATCAACAATAGACAAGGAGCAGGTAAATCTTGTTTAGGAGTACAGTTGTAGTTTAAGATTGCCAGAAATGGATCTTCTTTCGATTGGATTGATTTTGTTATGAGACTTTTTACAGTCTGTATTGTACGTTCAATCATTCCGTTGCTGCGGGGGTAGTAAGGACTGGACGAACTTAACTGAATACAGTACTTTTCAGCGAACGAGTAAAACTCGTGGGAGTTGTATGGGGGGTCATTATCTGAAAATATCTCTTCTGGTAGCCCATGTGATGAAAATATATTTTTCAGAGAGGAAATTAAACTTAAAGCAGTTTTACTGATAAGTTTGTTAACTACGACAAACTTACTATGATAGTCAACAAGTACTAGAAAATTGTTCGAATCTAGAGACATAAAATCCATGGCAATTTTTTGCCAGGGTAGAAGTGGAACGTTGTGCGGAGTCATAGGTTCCTTTGTATTACTTTTTGAGTATTTTTGACATATTTCACAGTGACTTATTAATTTTTCTATATCTGAAGAAAATCCAGGATAATATATGATTTCTTGAGCTCGTTTTTCACACGAAACAATACCCTGATGAGACTGGTGAAGGATATTTAAAAACTCTTGTCGTAAAGAAGTAGGAATGATCAATCTTTTGTGTGTGTTCCATGAACAAAAATATCATTTCTGATATCCCAGTATTTTTTCACCTCAGGAAGCACACGACTTTTACGCGTGGGCCAACCGTTTAGTACATAATGTTTGACTGTTCTAAGAATATCATCTTGTTCGATTGCTTGCTGGAGCCTTTCTTCATTCGTTTTAGAGGTTGAAAGAACAGAGTATACCCGCAAATTTGTATCCAGGTAGCTAGTGTCAATCGTGTTCGCTATTCGCTAGGGGGTCACGACATATGACAATACATGACAGTTCATACTGCATAATACTGATTGGCTTAGATCCTGTAACTTTGTACACAGTCCTCCTACATTTTGACAATAAACTAGCAATGAAGTTGAGCTAATTCGTTTTTTTGTTTATCGGGTGGATTTTCGATCTCAGGAACTCCATTTCTATACCGTATTGTGACTTTTTCACCCTTGCTCTGCCTCACAGCTAACTAATCTTTTATGTAAACATTTTCTCTTATTTCAAGAAGAATCAATTTTCTTTCGTTTTTTTCCTGATGACATGAAATGATATTCGAGATTTGCTGTACATCCCAAACTGAACTCATTCTTAATACAATGAATAAATCTTAATATATATAAATCTCGTGTCACAATGTTTGTCCTCAATGGACTCCTAAACCATTTAACCGATTTTAATTAAAATCGCACACCATGTGCAGTTCGATCCAACTTGAGAGATAGGATAGTTTAAATCTCAAATTATAGTCGCAATTTTAATTTATTGCTAATTATTTGTCTGTTATTATTTGACAGTCACAATTATCTGTTAACTCCAAATGATTCTAACAGATGTCGATACATTTCGACTGGGTTGAGTAAGTAATCAATAGATGGCGCTGCTGAGCCCATCAGTTGGCAGAACAAATTGAATCAAGAAATCCAGCTCAAAGAATCAGGACAGCAGAAGGTCATGCACAACCACAAATGGTTTAGATTTGGAAAATCCATGTTTTTCTCATGGGCAACTATATGTTGCGTGTTCACGTGTTGGGAAACCGTCGAATCTATTTGTGTTAGCTAAAGACAGGTTAACCAAAAACATTGTGCACCGATTGGTGTTGAATTAAATTGAAATTGATAGTATTTATAATTCAAAAAAATAGATATTAATGTTTAAAAGTTTAAAACTGTCTGCCTTGCCTACCTCATTCATGAGTTTAAGCGTCACATGTTATTTACTGTATTATACTGTAATATACTTATATTTGTTATAAAATTAAATGGAAATAATAAATCTGATAAATTTTTATTTTGTACCTATTGATTTCTGCTTAATATCAAGTGTAAGAACATTTTAATTAATTGTGTTCAACGTACTTCCCCTTCAAATCTCAATCCAGTGAATTTGTATACCAACATCAACATTTTCGTCTTTGTTCGTAAATAATTTCATTGCACTAAAGGGTTATAGTAGTAGAAAGTCAAATAAGGAGATCACCATATTTTTTTACAAGTACCATCTGTGTGAAAAAGCATAGTGGACTCCGTGACTGATGTTCTATTATTGTTCCTCTTAGATTGTTTACTATAATGTAATATAACAAAAACTTTAGCCACAGCAACGCGTGGCCGGGTCAGCTAGTGAGATCATAAAATAATACGTTGCCAGCATAAGAATTTTGTTGTGAAAAATGTTGAAGTAGCCAGAATCAATTGAACATTCTGTATTTGATAAAACAGTTGTTTTGTTAATGATAAATATGTTGTTTATGAAATTAATTTTTAGACTTGTCAATATAAATGTCAGAATAGATATTATATCTTTTTTGCTAATAAAAATCTTGAATTCCACTACCAATTTCATTCCAAAAGTAAAAGGTTATGGGCCCAGACACAGAAGAAAAGTATAGAATATCGTTATTCGATGGTACAAACTACCATAATTGGAAGTACAGAATGGAAGTATTACTGGAGGAGAGAGATCTTATTGAATGTGTATATACTTCGTATCTGGAAGATGTTTCCTTGAAGATTGATACCGCTGATGATGAGAAGACCAAAAAGGAAAAGACGGCAAAACTAGACATCCATGTTAAAAAGGATCGAAAATGCAAAAGTTTGATTGTGCAGATGATAGCGGATAGCCACATAGAGTATGTTAAAGACAAGAAAACTTCCAAAGAAATTTGGGATACGCTGAGGTCTGTTTTCGAAAGGAAAGGAGTTGCTAGTCAGATTTATTTGAGGAAAAAACTGCTAACATTGAAGTTGAAAGAAGGTCAGCCACTAGAATCTCATTTTTTGGAATTTGATAAAGTTGTTCGAGAGCTTAAATCTACTGGGACCAAAGTCGAAGAATCGGATGCCGTATGCCACTTACTATTGACTTTACCATCATCATTTGAGCCGATAATTACCGCACTGGAGACAGTTGCTGCTCATCAACTCACTATGGAGTTTGTCAAGGGAAGACTTCTGGACGAAGAGATCAAAAGGGTAAATATGAGAGAAGTCAACGAGGTGAGAGATCAACCAGCAGCATTTGTAAGTAAATTTCAAATACGTTGTTTTTCTTGTGGTCGTCTGGGACACAAGAAAGTAGACTGTAGGAAGAGCAGATTTCAGAATCAGCTCAATCAGGGAAATTTTCCTCGTAATCCAAGCATAAGAAGAGCAAATTTTGCGAATCAAAATAGCGATAGTTCCAATGAAACCTTCGATATACTATCAACTGAAAATCCATGTAATTCATCTGATATCGCTTTCATTACGAGTTTGCCAAATAATTCAGCCAGTTATTCTAGAGAAATAATATGGGTTCTTGACTCAGGTTCTACTGAACATATGGTGAATAATCGTTCTTACTTCACTTCAATAAAAAAACTGGATAATCCTATTCATATAGCCGTGGCAAAATCAGGCCAGTCACTAATAGCTTGGGAAGTTGGAGACATTGAAGCTACTTTACAGTTTCATGGGGAAATTATGAATTGCTCGATCTCGAATGTACTTTTTAATCCCGAATTGAAAGCAAATTTGTTTTCTATTAGTCGAATTGAAAAATGTGGTATGAAAATAATATTTTTCAATAGTCTTGTTGAAATAAAATATAACAATAAGACAGTTGCAGAAGGAGCTTTGGACGGAAAAATATACACTTTAAAAATGATTTTGAACGTTGATCATTGTGAAGCCTTTCCTGCGTTACAGAAAAACAGATTATCGATGCTAGAGCTTTGGCATAAACGCTTAGGGCACTTGGGTGTGAATAATATTTCGAAGTTAGTTAAGAAAAATATGGTTAACGGTATTGATCTGTGTTCTTCAAGTTTCACTGATTTGAAAACATGCGAGGCTTGTATAAAAGGTAAGCATACAAGATATCCTTTCAACAAAAAAATTGATCAACGTTCAACTCGCCCTCTTGAACTCATCCACAGCGATATCTGTGGACCTATTACACCAACCACTTGGGACAATAAAAGGTATTTCGCAACATTCATTGACGACTACACCCATTTAACAGTTGTTTATTTATTAGGTTCCAAAGATGAGTGCTTCAAGTATTTTAAAGAGTTCGAGGCTATGGCAACAGCACATTTTGGAAAGAAGATTTCTCGTCTACGTTGCGACAATGGAGGAGAGTATACTTCCAAGGAATTTATCAATTTTTGTAAAAATAAAGGCATTCAAATGGAAAATACAGTCCCTTATACACCACAACATAATGGGGTAAGTGAAAGAATGAATAGAACCCTAATGGAGAAGGCGAGATCTATGATAATTGATTCAAATATTTCGAAAAAATTATGTTGAGAGGCGATATTAACCTCTGTTTATCTCACAAATAGAAGTCCATGTGAATCTTTGAAAGAAGAAATAACACCTTTCGAAAAATGGTTCAATAAAAAACCTAATTTATCAAACTTAAGAATATTTGGAAGCACTGCTTATGTACATATAACAGGTGTCTTAAGAAAAAAATTGGATGAAAAATCCAAGAAAGGGTACATGGTTGGTTACAGTCACAATGGTTATAGAATATGGTATGAGCAACAAAATATAATATCAGTCAGTAGGGATGTGATTTTTAGAGAGAACGATGAAAGAGAGAATTGTTCGACTGAGATTAATCTTGATGAGGTTGACTACAGTGATTCACTTAATATGAAAGATAGTGACAGTGAAATTGTTGAAAACACTATTAGAGGAAATGAACAGGAAAATAGAATGTTGGACGAAAGGCATGAGTGGTCAGAGAGTGAAAGAACTGAAGATAGTCAGGGAACTAAAGTTGTGATAGATCATGTACGGAGAAGTCAAAGAAATCATAAATTACCTTCATATTTGAAAGATTTTGATCTAACTAACTTAGCCCTGAATGCGGATAATATCAGTTCTGAATTGCCAAATAATTTAAATGACATAAAAGATAGAAATGATAAAGAGAAATGGGAAGAAGCACTTAGAAATGAAATGAGTTCATTAAAAAAAAATGAAACTTGGTCTTTAGAAAAACTTCCAGATGGTAAAAAACCGATTGGATGTAAGTGGGTGTTCAAAATAAAGAAGGATGAGAATGGTATCAATTCCAAATATAAAGTAAGACTGGTAGCGAAAGGTTTTGCGCAGAAGGAAGGGCTTGATTATAAAGAAATATATTCCCCTGTTGCAAAATTCACTACTATGAGAATTATATTAGCTATAGCAAATTATTACAATTTTCACATTCATCAAATGGATGTGAAAACTGCTTTCCTCAATGGAGTGTTGAAGGAAGATATTTATATGCTTCCACCAGAAGGAATGGAAACCAATGGTTTAGTATGCAAATTAAAAAAGTCCCTGTATGGTCTAAAACAAGCACCGAGATGTTGGAATGAGCGTTTCAATTCGTATGTGATAGGCCTTGGTTTCGAAAGGTCTTGTTCTGATTATTGTCTTTATGTAAAACAATCTGAACGAATGTTATTATATATATTATTATATGTTGACGATATATTATTAATTTCGAATGATTTGGAAGAAATACATCTTGTAAAAAAACAGTTATCGAGAGAATTCGAGATGGTTGATGAAGGAGAATTGAAATATTTTTTGGGGTTGCATATTTCCAGAGATAGAGAACGTCATATTCTGGCTATCAGTCAAAAACAATACCTCACGGAACTTCTGAAAATCTTCAGAATGGAAGATTGTTGTTCGATCTCCACACCCTTGGAGTATGGACTGAAATTAACTGTTGGTGAGTCGAATAATTTAACAGACAAACCCTACAGAGAATTGCTAGGATCTCTTATGTATGTGATGCTCAATTCGAGACCAGATATTAGTACAGCAGTTAGTTATTTAGCTAGATTTCAAAATTCCCCAACAGAACTCCATTGGAACTATCTAAAAAGAATTCTACGTTATATCAAGGGAAGTCTTGATTATAAGTTGGTATTCATGAAACGAAATGATGAGATTTTAGAAGGTTTTGCAGATGCAGACTGGGCAAATGATGTTATGGATAGGAAATCAGTGAGTGGCTACGTGCTGAAGATTTTTGGCTGCACGGTTTCATGGGCTACGAAGAAGCAAACAACAGTGTCATTATCAACAACTGAGGCAGAGTATGTAGCACTCTCTCAAGCTGTCAGTGAGGCTCTCTGGATAAGAAGTGTTCTGGAAGATATTCGAATGCCACAGATAATTCCTACTACAATCTACGAAGATAATCAGGCATGCATTCAGATAGCCAAAAATCCGCAAGACCAACGACGAATGAAGCATTTGGATGTGAAATATCATTTCATCAGAGATGCTGTGGCACAAAACATGATCCAATTAACTTATATAACCACTAGTAAGCAGGAAGCTGATTTATTCACGAAAGGATTGGTCAGAAGTAGATTCGAAAAGTTGAGACAAGACATAGGTGTTTTTAATATTCAATTGAGGGGAGATGTTGAAGTAGCCAGAATCAATTGAACATTCTGTATTTGATAAAACAGTTGTTTTGTTAATGATAAATATGTTGTTTATGAAATTAATTTTTAGACTTGTCAATATAAATGTCAGAATAGATATTATATCTTTTTTGCTAATAAAAATCTTGAATTCCACTACCAATTTCATTCCAAAAGTAAAAAAAAATTGGTGGATTGTGAATCAAAAATAACCCTTGAGCATTTTCCATTCCAAGATTCAGCGCACCCCAACAATAATCAGAGAGTGATCATCTCATACCTTGCTGGAATCTGCAAAGGTATCGTTCAAAAGACCACAAACCGCTAAATTCCTCATTGCGGCCCTGGTAAAAAAATATATTCTCGTGATTGTTTCCATGTGCTGAATCTTGAATTGGAATATACTAAATAATTGGCTAGATTAATAGTGAGATGCAAAGTCTTTTTATTGATTCCATCTGTCATATTCTCTCACTAAAAAAAATTTCAAAATATTATTTCATTTTTATTTCTTACATTAACAATCGAATCACCGAAATGCACCCTTTTAAAATTATGACTTATTATTATTATATCGTTATTAATAACAGAAGTCAGTCAAAAAACTGACTGAACATCATGAACATTTTCATATAAAAAATAAATGAGCACCGAACGATTCTATTAAAACTAATAAACAAAATAATATATACTACGGCCTTTGAGCAAGAAATAAATTCAGAAATCAGTATAATCAAAACTAATATCACAAAATTAAAAATTCGATAAATTATAATATATAACATATTTCCAATGAGATTCAATTCCATTAGCCATTCAACAGTTAATAAATATTACCTACTAATTTCATCTTTAACTATGTTGAAATAAATGAATCTTGACATTTATTTGCTTATTACTCATCTGATACAGAAAAATAGTTTTTCATTACACATCATACAAATTCTTGATGATCTCAAATAAGAATTATTACTAAATAAATAATAGCATCCTATCAAGGATGTACCTTTTCTCCTCCTCACTTAGAATGTATACCAACACCTTCGAGATTGAATAGTGTATCATATTCCTTGATGACAAGTTGTATTTTGTCGCAAGCCAGTTGAACATCTTCAGCAGTAATTTCGTGATATAACACAAATCTCACACAATCCGACTTCAATGAGGAACACCTAACAGAGGCACGAACACTGTCAGTATCTAACACTGTCTGTAATCTACGCTGCAATTCTTTGATTTCAACCTTAGTATTATCAACATACATTAGTAAAATGTTCGATTGCACTTTGGCTCGGTCTACTTTGAAAATATTCGACTTCATCTCATATATTGCTGAAATAAATATTCATATTTATTATATTTGGTATGGTAGTTATAATATTATGATTTCACCTTTGATTTTTCAAAGACCCACAAAAATACTTACTAATGCCATTGTTAGTATTAAAGCACAACTTCGGAATATATTCTAGTCAATAGATATTAGTATGTAGCACAATCCTGTTATGCGTCTGTCTCGTACCAGTTTTATTCATCACTAGCGACCCGCCCCGGCTTTGCAATGATAAATAATGGTTATTTAGGGTTATCCCTAAGAGGTAGACATATACCATCGCAGGATGTTTTATCCCTTTCAAATCGTACAATACTGCAATACATTATTTGGATCTAATTCGTAGGGTTCAGCCAGCGTTTGAAATTCAAGCAGAAAAATATGTGTTGATATACGACACATTAGAAACCTCTAAAATTATCAATGTTTCTCTACTATATTATATATATATATATATATATATATATATATATATATATATATATATATATAGGATACACTAATCAGTCAAGAAACCTATGTTTAAGGTTAGGAACAAAACTTCTTAATTATGAAATTGACATTATTCATAAATTGATTCCTAAGTTGGAAAAACAGTTGCAGATGCTCAAACGAGAGATCATTAACGGTACAAGTGAGTTGCTTTTCATTGATGACCTTCTTCTCCGATATATATATATATATATATATATATATATATATATATATATATATATATATATATATATAAACCTTCCTCTTGAATCACTATCAATAAAAAAAACGCATCAAAATCCGTTGTGTAATTTTAAAGATATAAGCATATATAGGGACATACAGACAAATTGATAGAAACAATGCCTGAAACTCTAGAAATTCTGAAATAGTGCAAATAATTTCAAATCGAATATTCCAAAATCAAGTGCTATCAAGTTCTGTTTTAGAAAGGAACCGACACTGAAAATTACCCATGAGAATAAAACAATTGAAACATGTCAACCAAAAAAATTTCTTGGTATTGAAATTGATGCCCAGCTGAATTGGAAAGAACATATTAACAGCTTGACTAAGAAACTTCGGACATTTACATTTGCATTGCGAACAATTAAATTATTCGTTAACCAAAATGCAGCCATCCAAGCATATTACGCTTATATATATTTCAGGATGAAGTAAGGAATTATATTTTTGGGAAATTCTGTCGAAATTACCAGAATTTTCATAAGAAGTATCTTTCACCTAAAAAGAAGAACCAGTTGCAAGGAAGTCTTCAAGAAACAGGGAATACTTACTCTGCCATGTATGTACATATATGAATGTGCATATTTTGCAATGAAAAATTATGAAGAACTCATGAAGAAATATGAAACAGTAAATCTTTACAACACCAGATATAAAAAACTTAAATTACAACAAACACGATATGCCCAAGTTCAGAAAAATGTAATGTTCCCAAACAATTCAGAAAACTGCCAAAAAACCAATTCAAACTGAAATTCGAGCAGTATTTAGCAGAGAAAGCATTTTATTCTGTTTTAGATTTTTTTAATTGATTTTTTTTATTTATACATATTCGTTCCACACTGTAAAGTATTATGGAATAAAGTGATTATTATTATTATACTATGTAGTGAAGTTTCAACAAATGTCAAATTGATAATCGATTATTAGACAATCTTATGTGTTATTTATGTTTTCGAAAATTGGGTTTATTAATTCATAATTACCTTAAAAATTTTTTGATTATCTTCTTGAACAAACATTAGAACCAGGTTTTGTGCAATACTTGCTTAGTTGGAAAGGAACAATTAAATTTGTTGCCGCAGTTTTCTATTAAGTGTAAGTTTTTTCAATATCGATTTTCAATGATTTCACACAATACCGTCTGCATAAACATTTACCAGTGTCTCATTGATCAGCCACAGTCTGTGCCTGAGAAATATCAGAGTACATCATTGGCAAACGATGCCAACAATTTCTCTATCAATTAATTGAGCTTCATTGATGGTTTCCAAGACTCGAACTACTTTCTACTACAAAACCATGACTGATCGAACTTTATTTCGTTCCAAAATATCTACTATTTGTCAATAAACTACTGATTACTGACAGTTTTTTAATTTTCGTGTATTATTATTGTCTTGGATTTACAGGGATTTCTTTTTATGTACCCTAATAAATGAATAGATTAAAACACTGAAGCAAGTATAATTAAAAATAATGATTTTGATATTTGAATTCTCTAAATTTTTTAATCTTATGGTCCACATGAAAAGCCCCCACCTGGCTGGTCAAAAAACACCATCTGAATTAATAATTTGTCAATTTTGAGTCCTAACCCATATAAGATAGTTGTAGTGTTGTAGTGGATGAATAAACAATAACCAATAATGTGCAGTACTTTACTGACTTTTCTGCTTCAAACATTTTTGTTGAAAGATTCACAATTATAAGTATCACAGCAGAGATTAGTAAATCCTCTAAATCCTTTTCAGCATGCTTGGAAACTACACTAGGGGCTATTTTGGCATTATATCAAGCAGTAATGGATTCATGCATTAACAAAAAATATGAAAAATTACCTTTTGCAATTTTGAATGCATGGTCATGATCAATTTTCAACCTGTCGATCATGGTATCCAGAGCAACCAACCCAGCTGCAGCCAAAACTCCAGCTTGCCTCCATCCACCTCCTAACACTTTTCTCACTCGTCTCGCTCTTAAAATGATAAGTTAAGAAACTTAACAAAAAGAAAGTGAACAGGTTAAAATATTCCAGTGTAAATATACTGACTGACTAAAAAGGTTAAGGTTTGTTGAAGAGCTGAAACTTTTCCTAGAGATCAATTACCCTAACACTAAGCTGATATTTTTGCACTCGACGCGCGTTTCGCTAACAAGGTTAGCATCTTCAGGATACTAAATAGTATGAATTTACTTCTCCTGAAGATGCTAACCTTGTTAGCGAAACGCGCGTCGAGTGCAAAAATATCAGTTTGGTATTAGGGTAATTGATCTCTAGAAGTTTCAACTTTTACACCAAAGGTTCCAATCTCATCGTTTATATGTTGAAGAGACCTGATTTTTAATAGAACATAACAAGTGTTTATCTTCCCTTTGAACACACTCACGAGTGGACATAGAAGGCTGGGCCTTGTGCATTAATTTCAACGCCAGGAAAACCAACAGGACTTTCCAGTCAGTTGGTGTATCCATTTGTACCCATTGCATCACAATATAGGATTTGTATATGAGCAGCCCAAATTACACACTAATAGCATATTATGAATGAATGTCCTTATCACCCAGAAAGTCCTTTGTAGTGGAACCACTTCAAGAACAAATTTATTTGTATTTTTCAAATTCATAGACATTTCTTGGTAGATCTACTGGCATTATATATTTCCATCAGTCTTAATGCGACACATCGTCAAATTTACTATTTTTTTTTCTAATTGTCCATGTAGCATGAAAAACAACCAAACTTAATTAGAATACTTATATTCTTCAAACACAGATTCATGATCCATATCAAATCCACTTCATCAACGTATTGATAAATATTTTGGAAAACGATGAACAAATTAGGATCAATCATACGAGTGAATTTCAAAACAATTGTTGTTTGCTCAATGAAATATGATGATTAGGTTCACCAATTATTGAGAAATCATTTCTTAATAAACATTTGAAACGAATTTCAAAAAACAAACTTCATTTATCAACATTTGATTTCTTATAATTTTTCCAACCAGATGGACATTGAAATATTTATATATGCAGCACAATATGATTCAAAAATAGGTAAACAACTTCTAGAAATTGTGGAAAATTACAATATTTTGTTACAGCTGCATTTCCATTTGAACTTGGCAATCGGTCAACACTCTAAGTTTGTTTTCACTGAGAATCAAAATAAAAATTATTTTTATTGACATTCAACGACTATGTGTATATTTCAAAACATGTTTTGTGTCATGATTTATGTTGTCCATTCAGCTAGTTATTTTCGAAGTTAACAACTACGAATAGAATGGGAATCATACAGACCGTCTGAAAATGTCAAATGACGTCATTTTTACGTCACAACCTACAAGAAAAAGATTCCTAAAACTTATAGAGAATCAAGTCCCAGGAGCGAGACTTTGTAATCTCAAAATCAAAGCGAATAAGCGACTGCGATTCGCTTAGAATGTGACTTTGAAAACTGTAATAAAGTAAGAGAGGGGAACAAGGTCGGTCTCGTTGAATGTATTGAAATTCATTTTTTGAGTTTTCTACCTTGAATGTGAATGACAAAATGGTTAAGGCTTTCGCGGCCGAGGTTATTAGTATAACTACTTCTCTTCGGGCTTGAAGGCCGTCGTTCTTCGGAATTTCTTCCTGACGTTTCGCTAGCGCGAGTGGCCAGCTTCTTCAGAGGCTTATTCATCTCCGATGACTAAACAGTTCGATTTCTCAAGGCGTATTTATATTGATGCAGGTAGTCTGGAGTGTTAATTACTTCTGTCGGGTTCGGGGAATAATCATCATTACTAGTTGCCGCACTACCTGCTGTGATTTCATTAGTTATTCTTGTTTTCTTCAGAATCGGATTCCAAATTCTGTTTAGAGTCAACGCTTCTTCCTTTCTGTTAATATTGTCCGCATGTGTGAATAGAGATCCAAAAACATGCGGACAATTTTAACAGAAAGGAAGAAGCGTTGACTCTAAACAGAATTTGGAATCCGATTCTGAAGAAAACAAGAATAACTAATGAAATCACAGCAGGTAGTGCGGCAACTAGTAATGATGATTATTCCCCGAACCCGACAGAAGTAATTAACACTCCAGACTACCTGCATCAATATAAATACGCCTTGAGAAATCGAACTGTTTAGTCATCGGAGATGAATAAGCCTCTGAAGAAGCTGGCCACTCGCGCTAGCGAAACGTCAGGAAGAAATTCCGAAGAACGACGGCCTTCAAGCCCGAAGAGAAGTAGTTATATTGAATGTGAATGTTTTCAACTGAATTGATCGACCTATAATGTTGTGCTATAATTTTTTTATATCTTATCAAAGCTTCCAGAACACGATTGTATTTCCTAAAATTTGATACCATCCAAGTTTCACACGATTTTGATTCCGAAATTATCAAAGAATTTATTCTGTACATTTGGAACAATTACAAATTACAACGAAACCAACAACGAAGAAGTAGATGGAATCGTAATTGGTAAAAATTCAAATTTCATGTCGTTTTCATATGTAAGAAAGAGATAGGTACAATCGCTTTCTAGAGACACCAAAATCGCTGTCTCACTCATAGGAGTTTCGAAGGAACTTTCGTTACAGACGATAAATACTGATTGCGAAAAATCAAGAAATTTTGGAGATATTTGTTCACAAATCCTTTCTACGCATATATTTCATTAATACATAAAATTCGATCACAGTCTGAGCGAATCACAATCATTTCGTTTTGATTTTGTGGCTACAGAGTTCTGCTCTTAGAGGATAGATTCCGTTTAACCTACCATGTAGGTGAGTAGGGACTATCCTTGGAATCGTTCGATGTTTTTCTTTCAGTTTAGAGGTGTGGTAATTATCCCTTTCAACTGAATTGATCGATCTATAATCATTTTGATTAGAAATAAAAACCCATTGGAAGCAAAAAGCTCTTGACCAGTATGCAAAAATAATAATTGCCAGTCGTCTAAACACTTGTTTTCAGTTAAAAATTTTTATAGTCTGAACAAGATTTATTTGACACGCCTTTTAACCTTCATATTTTCTCTCTTTCTCTAGTACGTTGCTTCCTCCAAGGCGCATTTGCCCTACCTTCATATTAATAATAATCTATTGACTGCCGTTTTTTTTCTTTGATTTATCGCTGTAGGAAAGCGCCAAGGTTAATTAATGCTCCGAAATTTCAGAACGATACAGCAGATAACAGATTGATCGAAGTTGAAAAAATGAAGGGTTGATTATACTTGTTGCATCACCAGCCAATCATAAACTGACAAACTTTTTGAATTTTTGTTCGTTCAATTATCAATTATATAGTGAAATTCAAAAAATTCTAATTATTCAACACAAGGGAAATCATACCACAATAAGTTATGGACACCGTTTATTTTTATAATCGCACATGAAAATTATGTTTTTCTGTTTTGCTGATTACTTCAGTACTCAAAATCAACAAGTGGCAAAACTTGTGGTGAATGAATACCAAATTTTCCGCATTTGTTTGTAAGAAACCAATATTTCCAGTCTCGTTCACCAATAATATCCGTTATCAGGATATCTGGCCTTGTAGCTTGCCGAATATTCGGTATCCGGCAAAACCACTATCCGTTTCAACAAAAATATATTACAGTTTCCTGTATGATTTTCACTTACAATGGGTTTACAAAACCGCGACACGTGTTTCGCTATTACAATAGCTTCTTCAAGCAAGATAAAATATCTTCAAGCAAAATAAAATATCTTGCTTGAAGAAGCTATTGTAATAGCGAAACACGTGTCGCGGTTTTGTAAACCCATTGTAAGTGGAAATGTTACAGGAAACTGTAATATATTTTTGTTAATATGGATTTCCATCATGTATCGGCCAGTTCAATTCAATATCCGTTTCATCTCTAGTATTTATTAATACTGTTATAGGAAGATGTGAAACTTATGTTTTTCTGTTTTGCTGATTACTTCAGTACTCAAAATCAACAAGTGGCAAAACTTGTGGTGAATGAATACCAAATTTTCCGCATTTGTTTGTAAGAGACGAAAATTTCCAATCTCGTTCACCAATAATATTCGTTATCAGGATATCTGGCCTTGTAGCTGGCCGAATATTCGGTATCCGGCAAAACCACTATCCGTTTCATCTCTAGTATTTATTCATACTGTTACATGAAGATGTAAAACTTGCAATTTATTAAACAGGACAGGGAAGGTAAAATACTTACTTTGTGATAAATTCGGTACTGCCAGCTAATATAGCTCCAACGGGGCAACCAAGCCCTTTGCTCAGACAGAAACATACAGTATCGACGTCTCTGACAATTCTTCTAGGGGTTACTTTCAAGTGCACTGCAGCGTTCATCAATCTGGCACCGTCCATGTGTACAGGTATATTGTGCTCACCAGCAATACTGCCTACTTTCTCCAACCAATCTAATGGTAATACCTATAAAATTTGTCAAAGGTTATATTGAGTATTTAAGTATCTAAGATTTATGTTACAGAGTACACAAGTATTATTTTGTTCATTATTAAACCCATATATTCCTGACCTCAAATACAGTAAGGCAGTAGGAAATGATAGGAGGCATAAAACTACATAACGATATCTTGAATTTACAGATACAGAAAAGAATGTCTCCTTGTCACGAAAAAAACGGAGAACTATAACAGCATTATTCATTTGTGTGATTTATATAAGTGATTTCAAATATAATTTCGTTTTGATATTGAACGTATTTTTATTTTTTATTGTTTTGATTTCTGCTGGTATTTTATTATAAGTTTCTACGGCTCCATAAGAAATGGAGTGGCTTGGGATTTTTGGTAATCATGCACTCTTTAGCTTGAAGTAAAATAATTTGTTTTAATTGTTCTGAATGGGTCGTATCAAATCAAAATGTATTGTCTGAATTTGCATCTTGATAATTCCATGAAATTCAAATGCAAATACAAAGAATGGTTCTAAAAAATGTATAAATAAAACACTGATGTATATAAGTTAAGATATCAAATAACTTAGTATTTTGGAATCCACATATAGAGAGAAATCAAAAGGCCATTTTTTTACAACATGAAACTTTGATATCCCTATATTTGATGTATTTTCCCTTAAATTTATGAAATCCCTGAATTCCTGATATGCATTATAATTTTTTGTTGAGTACACAACATATAGGAACATATTTCAGATGTCTCTAATATGAAAACTAATTCAATAGATAATAACTGAGTTTTATTTGTACTCCATGGACTTTTTTCTGTTATACACATATATACAGTATCCTTAATCCTTAATATTAATACAAATTTTTTGGAAATGGTTTCAAGGTCTTTCAGAATAGGAGCTAAGTAGCAGGTGACACTACAATAATTCAAACATACGAAATTTACAGTATTGGACCAAAAACGGAGTCTTGCAGAAGTACTTCATTGACTTCCTAATATTAACTGTTTTCAGTATTGATATTTGGAGTTTGTAAAGTTTCAAAGCGATTCATAGTTTTGGAAATAATTCAAGTTACGAATGTACGTATCTTCCGGCAGCCTTGAGAGATGAAAAAGTTGTGAAATATAGTTTCATAATATCTTTGGCTAGAATTTACCGAAAACGAAAACTCTGGTTGAAATCCGAGTGTCGATCAAGCTGACACAATTTACATGTATTTTCTGTCAACTTTTGTTTTTGATAAATTTAAGCCTTTAGAAATGGTAATAAGACCAAGAAAAACAGAAGAGAAATGTAACCAAATCATCGAGGGTTATTTAACTCCAGAAATCCGGTGTACAAAATTCACTATAAATCTTGGAAGTCCAGAAATATTTCTGGGTTCTCTGAGAATAATATGCAATGTTGCTTGTATATAGGTAAGTTTCTTTGGCGTGTTCGATCGTGAAAGTGATAATAAGGAATATATTAATATATAATAAAGGGAAATCTAAAATAAAAAAAGAGGAAAGATATTTACAAGAAGGTGAACCACATTCGAATATATTTAGAATTCATTCATGATCAATAAAGGGGCTGAAAAAGATTGAAGTTTCTAAATATCTATTTTATGTTGAATATGTATTCCTGCCAATGATGTACTTATAAGTCCTTCGCTCTAGCTCGAAAAGCTAATCAACCATGAAAGCAAATACGGAGTTATCTAACTTCAAATGATATAGGAATAGATTATGTGGGGTAAATTACAATAAACCTCCAAATATAATCTGAATATTCATGAAATTTTTATGCATTGGCATTTTGATGAGTAAAGTAGCCTTGAAAAGAAACCAAATAGCTTTAGGTGTCCTTCAACTTAATGACAGTATATTTTTCATATAAACCTTATATTACAAATATTAAATGAAAATTTAGGAGCCGAAAACGGAATGAGTGAATGAACAGGTTATGGGATTTTCTTTATTGAAATTCCTTCCTCAATTATTTTATCAAAATTACGAAAATTGACAAAACTTCATATATGACAACTTGTTTCAATCCATAAACTACTACTAACTATTGCTTTCAAAGTAACTGCAAACTGTTCACTTTATGAAATAATTCTTCAGTTGAAATTTATTTGGGATATGGGTTTTCATGAGAAGGTATTGCCTTAATATTTACTGCTTTTTGGAATATCAATTTTATTTGATTCTATTTCCTCTAGAATTTCTGTGAAATAGAAATCTTTGGCATTTATTATTACTGTTGGAAAGGTTTCTTCTAGAAGCGCTTCTAATCTCACTTTCAAATCAGCTAGAGATCCTCCTGCTTCTTGCTGCAGGTGAAGCAGTATCTCCATAATCTGGATTTCGTTTAAATTGTGCAAAAGAATTTTTTCCATATTCTTGTTGGATCACGTCGGGGTCACCAATAATGGGTTTTTCTTTATTAAAATAACTTCGTTAATAATATCTACACTAACTATGAGAATGGCAATCGCAATCGGTAACTAGTTGATTATGTGGCGCACTTGTTATATAATTTTTGCCAGGATGCCTTGGTATGTTCAGTCATCTAGAAAACTGAGTAATGAAAAAGATGAAATATCTACACGACCAACCAGATTTGGCAGTCTTCGACTTCCATGGGAAATATTCCCAAAAACTGTTTAAGATTTGTAAAAGCGCTAGATATGTGTAATACGCAGTTGTACACAATATAACTAGGTAGTAGAGGATGAACGATGAAGTGACATGACTTTCATTATTTCTAATTTCTTCTGATATTACTCACTTTTCCTCCGCATAAATTGTGAGTATTTTCGACGACTATGAGAGAAGTTATAGGTTCATGTATGTCAGGATTTTTTCTTATTTTTTCTCTCAGTTCATCAAGACTAAACGTCCCATCGTCTCTGTTCTTAATGGGAGCGGTTTGAACACCTG
Source organism: Zygogramma bicolorata (assembly GCA_032362365.1). Lineage (NCBI taxonomy): Eukaryota > Metazoa > Arthropoda > Insecta > Coleoptera > Chrysomelidae > Zygogramma > Zygogramma bicolorata. The sequence continues at coordinate 475,038 of JAVJAQ010005442.1, forward strand.
CGATTTGTGCTGTCCCTCCTAAAATTTGTAAATATGTTAAAAACAGACTCCAATAATGTATTTATGAAACTTCTATATTTAATGATGGGAAATCAGTAATCAGAAAAGCATTGTGTAGCAAAACACCAAAGGCAGTTGTGTAACCTTTTTGAGTGTAAATCTTACAAGAACTGCATAATTTTAAATATAAATTTTATTCGGGTATTTGATAAAAAGAGGAAGAGTTAAATCGAAATGAAGTTGAAAATGAAATTCTCTACACAAGTATAGAGCTTATTTTCGGTTTTGCAACAGTATTTTCAGATAATTCCAATATACAAACAAACCAAATTCACGCCTTGGGCACTGTATACTGAAAAGTCATTTTCCTATAGGTACTGTCCAAAATATATGTTACCAACGATAGCAAATTGCCAAATTTAAACTTATTATAGTTTCAATCCAAGCTCCGAATCAATGAAAACGGGAGTATAGAACTAATATTGATAAGTTATGGAACTTTCCCAATAAATACACCAAACATTTTTTTAAAATTGGTTTTCCGATAATCTGAGTCGTTTTCTGGCGCTCTTGTATTTGAAACGTATTCGTCGCTCTATCTCTCTCTTACTACTTGGCCAGTCGTAAGTGAGAGAGAAGAAGACAGACGAATACGTTTCAAATACATGAGCGCCAGAGAACACCTCTGGTCTGAATTAATTGACATTTCGATGGCACATTAAATATTCATAAATATTTGAAATCAAAAATAGCAACTCAACCTTTGGTATATTTTTGTGGAGAGAATCGGATGGTGTTTTTGGCTTTCTCTTCTTCAAATCAATATGCAAAAAATGTAAAACTTTTATGATAAAAACACCAAAAAAAAGTGACAAACACTCTGTTGATATGTGTATATCATTCACAGAAGTTTGTTTCACTCACCAAAAAATAAGTATATCTTAAACAACTATTACCCTGCCTATATGGCGCGTAGAGCGTTGGTATAATCAATTTGTATACCATAAAGGCAGGAAAGTGATTGTTTCAGAAAGACCTTCATCCATCATGTAAGTGGATTAACCATCTGTGAATGATACATAGAAACAGAGTGTGTTTACTAATATTTAATTTAATATTAATTTGGTGTTCGAGCAGGCTTGACGCCTGTTTTGTATTGGATTGACTCTCCTCACTGCTGATTAGTTCAGTATCGATCCCTGGTCACGGCAGACTTTTTTCTGATGGAGTTCAAATCAATTATTGATTGGGTATATAAATCCAATCTTGGTAGGTGAGGTCTGTTCACCGAAAACACCAACCGACGCGGTGGCAGTGCAGGCTTTTTTAAGTTTCTCTATAGTTGAAATAGCAATTGCTCTACCGAAAAATCTGTAAGACACCCCAGAGCACCATGACACTCGAGAAAATCACCTGTTACTTGCCCGTTCAAAGATCTGCTTTTCTGGGACACTCGTTAAAGTGTTTGAGAAAAAACTTTCTTTATATGAATTTGAAAAGGGAAAAGACAAAAACGGTTGTCTTCATTCTGATATTCTCATCTTCAAAATTGGAATTGAATAAACTGTATTACAATTAACTTTTTCCCGTTAAATTTTTTCTGTAACTCTCATCATCAAAAAATAATAAAGCATACCATTTGAAAAATTAGCCTGTATATAATAATCCTTCGAGTATAATATAATTTTTCTTTCAAATACATACTTTTCTGGGCCTGACAACAAGTGATGTTGAAACATTCTGTTTCCGATTATTAATTATCATCTATGCTATATGAAGCAAATTTTATCAGGCATTTTTTGAACGCATTTCGAAATTTCACGAATACAGTTTATCTCATTATGTATTATATAAGTTTGATTATCTCATTTTGAAACAAGTTCAAGTTTAACGTTATAAAGTAGATACCAGAGGATTGGCTGACATTGTAAATGAATGGTTAATGTTTAGTTAGAAAAAAAGAACTGTTCTGAAAGATCAATGAAGAAATAAAAAATGAAACCAGAAAAATTTCTCAAACAAGATATCTTCATTTATATTCAATGTTAACAATAAATTCAATGGTCAAGAAGTCCTTATGAGCTCCAATATTTCAATTATTTTCTGTATAAAATAAGTATAATAAAAAAATATGTACTTAATGGATGAATGAACTTAATGATAAAACTAATTAGAAAGTCTACATCTGGAGATATTGCATTAATAACATAAATAGGTACCTATACTGTGAAGGTAATAGTTACATATGCAAATGTACAAATCCAATATGAATGATTATCAATCGACCTACCTTGCTCCAAACGGAAAGTATGTGCTTTATCACCAGATATGATTTCAGAACCTCTCTGAGAACAGTGGACCATAACTGAAACAAAAAAATATATGCAAATCATCGTTTCCAGAAAAACACTTAAAAGTATTTTAATTGAATGAAATTTGTTTTCTTGATGAGCTCGAATAATAACTGATAGGTTTGACTGAGTGGTTTACAATAAGATTAATACATTTGTTGTCCTCTGTTACAGATTGAACCCAGTTGTCCCAATGTATATGTTAATGCATAGTTCGACTTTTCGAATTATATAGATTACATAGCTGCCATCTAAACAACACATAATAAACAGACACAATGACAACACCTGCATGACGTTATGCCCAGAAGCAAGTTCAAGATATAGGATAAAAATGTTCCTATTCAAACTGAACAATAAGCCATTTTGTATCCACTACGGGCATGACTTGATAATAATTTTATTTTTTATTTAATTTAATAACCTCGACCACCACATTGTAAATTGTTGTCCTAGAATCAAACAATTTTATTATGAACCTGGTAAATGAGTTTTTCTTAGCAATGGAATGAACTAAATGTTAATAATGCTCTGAAGGCGACCATCTTACAAAGCCAAGGACCTCTGACCCGAGGGTTTGTGTAAGTTGTTCTAGGACATATATCAGTGGTGCATACAAACTTTTACGTCATACTAGTTTGTTATTGCATCAAAATATAAATATTTGAAACAGTCTCATTTCTCGAAAATAAATACTATCAACGTTGTGAAACTTGATACGACAAAATGTGAAAGAGTGTGGCATTATGGCCCGTACAGGCCTAAAGAACACAATATGTTATTGGTCACCAGGCAGAAAGCAGAAATAAAGCTATATGACATAAATAATAATATTATGGCTTCTATTTTGAGTACCACTAGCTTCTATACGAGTGTGAAATGACAAAGATACTTTATTATCATCCTTTTTTTTTTGTAAGTGGTCTATGTTTTTAGATAATTTTGCATATAAGTGTATCTGCCTACTGCCCCTGCCAGGCGATCTGAAGCGCACCATTTCCTGAATGAATGAAACTTGAACAAATAATTGAAGTATTTCATTACAAATCCTTAATAAGCTAATACAGAACAAAACCACAATATTTTGTGTTCTATTCTGTAAAAAAAAATTCCACTAGTCATACAAAAGTATTCAGGACATTGTAAAATTCAAAACAAAATTTGAAACGTGAAATACACTCAATATATACTCTGGTGCGAAGGATATGCTTCTCGATAACAATTAAGTTGTTCAGCATATTCAACTTTCATCATGAAAAATCACATAATGTAATTTCTCATTTCTCAGATGATTTCCCCATGACAAATATCAGCAAATTCTGTTGTAATATTTTTTTTGATGTCTCAAGTCATGAATGCTATAAACTAGTAGGATCTGAGGCATCGGAAAAAAAATATTTAAATATAATAGATGGTACTTACCTATGTCTTGAATAATTTTGAACTTTGTGGTAATGTGATACGGAATGAGTAAAATGAAAAATTATGTAACTGACTCACTAGCAATCAGGTTGGCCATTGTTCCACTGACAACAAATACAGCATCTTCTTTACCCAAGAGCTCTGCACTTCTTCCTTCCAATTCAGTAACTGTGGGGTCTTCTCCATATACATCATCACCAACTTCTGCAATATACATAGCTTCTTTCATTTCTTGCGTGGGCCTACTTATCGTATCTGTCCTCAAATCTATTATTTTAACGTCCGCCCCAAGATCAGTTTTGATTATTTTTTCATACATGTTTATAGAGAGTAGGTTAAAATTCGAATACAACTTTTTCTGCAACAGAACTCAATGAGTGACTGATTTGAATTATCGCTCGTTTCCTTTTATATTTCAAACCTGATTGGATGCGTCAGGTTGTGAAACATGTATTAGCACATTTTTCAGTTGTACTAGTAAATATTATGGGTTTTTTATAAATAAATAATTATAGACTATCGTTTCTCGCGTCATAAACGGAGCTCATTTATTATTCATATGATATATTATGATAGCCGTTCAAATTTCTTGCCACTTGTTACGAAATATGATCGATTTACATATTTAATGAATACCTATACCTGCATTGTTTTATATTCTATGCTCCTGTTTTGAAAATGAATCTATGGTTTCGTGGGTAACCGTTAATTATTTTTCATTCTGTGGTTGAGGTTTTTTTAGTATTATAGACAACACGGGGGTATTTTTCTGTAGGAGATATTTTGTGGTTGGTAGATATTATACGCGCAGTTAAAAATAATTTTGTTTTCCTTGTCTAAGCGGGGCCATATGGCTTGTAGATTGTAAAAATTGCATTTCTTTGGATTGATTCTTCATCAGGGGGTGTACGTATGATCTGTGCTTTACATTTTCATCGGGAGTGTAAAGATAACTCAAGATACCTAAATAATAAAGCTGTGAAGTGAAACTATTAGCGTGGTAGAGGTGCCTGTTTTTTTCAGTATGTTGAATAAATTGATATTCAATTGAAGTTAAAGTTATAACAAATAAATAACGAAATCGACCCTAGATTCGAAATAAAATAAAGATCAACTATACAGTTTTTGAATATCTCACCAGTGACTGATGGCAGATGGCACTAACAAAGGCACAGTGACTAAGGCATATGACATAGACATAAAGCCATAAAGCATATCTGAATCTTCTTCCTTCTTCTACAGTTTTATGGCCATTGCTTCTTTCTTCCTCTTTAGTGCCTTTGGGATGATGACAGAATAATAAACATACAGAATCCGAACTCGATGGCAGCACCTCTGATCTTTATTCGAGTTTACTTACAGGGACCTTGACGCCATGTTTCGCTGTAAAACTGAGGGTCGGCCTCGCCAACTTCGTATACAATTATTAAGGCCCTCATTATATTACACACTACACATTATTAATACATTCAGTTTTAGATTCTCATCAAATAACGTTTCAATTTAGATCAAAATCAAAAATCTTTATTTCCGTCGACCTGTGTATTATGTAGATGTTCATAACCCTTGCACAGAGCTGAATCTGTAGTCTGAATACTATCTTCGGAAGAAGTCTCGAAAGTGTTTCGGGGTGTGACATACCACATACCCCACGTGGTAATCGAGTGAGAATAATTGTGAATTGGTAGCGATAATTATTGTTCGTTTTTTTGGGAAAGAAATTTTTATATCAACATATCACGATATTTGTGAACGATTACGAACTATGAGAAGGAACAGCAGCGTCTTGCAACTCTTCAACAACACATTTGACCGATCAAAAGCTGTCAGAAGCATGCGCAAAATAGTTATTGTGTTTGAATATTTATATTTCAATCCAACAGAGTTACATCGCAGGATCGTCGCTGCAATATCACTATGACTCAATAGTGATTATATCAATGTGTGAGGAATAGGGCAAGATGGGTCCAGCAGTGCTATAAATAAGTTCAGTCGCGTTGGGAAGAATTCAATTAATTGTGGATGGAATATTTTGTTGAACTCCATACAAGTGAAGGAAGATTTGTTGAGATGGAAAATATATAAGAATGTGCATTGATAAGTACTGATCCTAAGATATCTTAAGGAAAATTGAAATATTTTATCAACATCAGATTATAAGAGAAAAAAATTTAATTCAAGTGCAACTGAATTAACTAAATTATGTATTCATTCGATAAAAATGATTAAATTTCTTTCTGATTGATAAACAATATATTCTAATAATCATTTTTTTTAATACAGATTCAAATGAAAGGGAAGCCCTGCAATGTTCAGAGAATACCGCGTGAATCGAGGGACAGGAGATACGAATTAACATTCACTTTAATTTTTTTTAAATTGTAAGCCTCAGGAAAAATCTCTCTCGGCAAGGCGTTCTAAAGTTCAGCTGTTCTATTGATAAAAGATCCCTGAGCAAGAGAGGTTCGACAGGTCTCCAAACTCACACAGAAGGGGTTGGAATTTTGTACTCGTTGGCTTGTCCGTGTAGACACTGCCAAGGGTGGAACCATTGACAACAATATTTCAGAAGAGCACTGGCCGTGAAAATGTTGGTAGAAGAGAGACAAGTGTCCCACCCTTCTACGATGCTCCAGCGAAGTGAGCGAGTCTGTGATCTGAATAGAAACAAGAAGCATCAATGAATGTTTTGGTTCCGAGCCCCATATTTGGGAACTATATTCTAAGGCAGGCAGTATCTGTGCCTTGAATATCATTAGAAGCTGACGAGAAGTGGAGTATTTTTTCCTTACCCTTAGCGATCGATCTCACATGGTTTTGCCATGAGAGATTATTACTGATCGTAATTCCTAAAATCGAGATTCTTGACTTTGTAGGAAAAATTACTGCTGACATTTTGATACAAGATAAAGATAGATCGGCTTTCTATGAGAACAGACATGTCTGCGTTTTCCCAGCATTGAATTCCACCAAGTTGATGTTACCCCATTCTACTATTTTCGCCAAGTCATCGTTATTTCTATTGACTCCGATGCTTCTTTGAATTTTCGTTTCTCGTGCTGGTTTGGGTCCTCTGGAAGATAAACTACTATGAAGAGTATTCTTGTCCGCAAAACCATGTGAGAAATGATAGGATATGTAAATCAAGTCGGAAAAAAGCCGGCGAGATGTGATGCTTTAACGGTGTGCGCTGACTAAACGGATCGGTTTAGACGTAGAAGAACATAATGTTCACTTCTATCAGTTCTACAAAAAAGTCAGTGGTAATTCCACCCCTAAACGGGTGAAAAACGGGGTCAAAGTTTGTACGGGACGAGGTGATTCCTAGGTCCAATCTACTTCAAGTTTTGCATAATCATTCTTTCATAGAATAGATCAAGATGAATAAAAACCCTGGTGCGTTGACCGATATGCTTTTGTTTAGCCGATTCCTCTCGACCTGAGAAATCAAAGAGTAAACTTACATTTTTTGACGGTAGGTGGTGTTGAGGTGGTGATACAAATGCGATTTTCTAAGAGTACATTTTCATTGAGGCTGCAGCTTACGAGTGATTTTCGATACCGGCGGTCTCATTGGATAAACTCTTGCAGGATCTTTCGTTCACTAATAGAATTATCAGTATACAAAATACGTAAGGTCAATCAAGTTCATCTAATAAAAAGCTATTAATTTTTTTGAAATGTTCGACAGTTCGATTTGAATTTGAATGCATATGAAAGTTCCTTCAATATTCAAATTCTTGTTTCTTTTCACGTTTTTCTTGTTTATCGTTGCTGTTCTTGTATTTGTTTAATTTCCTAGTGATAGTTAGATTTATTATGAACCGATTTACAAAGCTCAAAATAAAATGCTCATGTAACCTGTAGGTATTACTTATCCCTCATATCATCGGCTCGCAATCACATTTAAAATTGCATTTTTTTTACACTATGAAGAAAAAAATACTTACCTATCTTCGGTTCCTCATAAAGTAGAACAATAAGATATCAATACTTTCCAGTTTCACCCACAACTGTTGTTTCGGAAGATTTAAAATCATATCACAATTATTGAGTTTCTGATTTATTTTTCATAAAATTGAAAGCAAAAGGAATACCTAACAATCAGTCAAAATGTGATGACTACATAATTTCTAGCATTTCGCGGGAGAGCAAGAAATTGCATGCAAAACATGAAACCATGAAATAAACATAACCTATAAAATAAATCTATAAAATAAAATCGAATGGCCGTCGAGCAGACGGATATCATGGCATCACAGATTAAATTAATATCGCGTAAGGTGCGCCTCTGCTGGCAAATTCTCGAAGGCATCTCTTCAGTTACAATCTATTAGGTATAAGTCAACACAACAGGGTTTTTATTCATTTTGGAATAGATGGAAGATTCGTTTCGTAATTTATTGAAATTATTCGCCTAACGGAGTTGAAAAGGGTTAGGAAGTTATTTTGGGGGTGAATCAACGCACAGCCTAAACCGCTGATCGTAGAGATCTGAAACTTGGAGGGTCTGTTCTTTGTATGACGTAAGGGGGTGGAAAACGGGGCCAAAATTCGTATGGGACAACGTGATTCCTAGGTCCTATCTACTTCAAATTCTGCAGAAATATTCTTTAACAGAATTGATCGGGGAACAGTTTCGTATTTTATTAAAATTAATTGTCTAATGGTTACCCATTTAGACACAAAAAGGGTTTATAATAGGTTTGTTCTAGCAACACATTTGACCGTTTGGAAATTGGTCTGAAGCAGTCAGAGGCATGCGCAAGATGAATATTGGAGAGCGAAATTCATTTTGCGCATGCCTCTGACTGCTTCAGACCGTTTGGAAATTGGTGCTAGAACAAACCTAATATTTTCGACTTCTTTCAATCGCTCTTTCGAGTGCGCCCATTAGGCAGAGCTGTAATGAACCTGACAAAACTTACTATTAAGAACTACGCCATCGGCTCGCAATCACATTTAAAATTGCATTTTTTTTACACTATGAAGAAAAAAATACTTACCTATCTTCGGTTCCTCAGAAAGTAGAACAATAAGATATCAATACTTTCCAGTTTCACTCACAACTGTTGTTTCGGAAGAAAAACTAAATTCCAAACACCCAGATAAATACTCATCTATGATTGTCACAATAAACAAGGACCAAGAAAAGGATGCATGGAAACAAAGTACATGACCAAAAGGAGCTCTAGTCAGCTATTTTTTAGGCAAGAAGATGGGATAGGACTCGACTATCCCAGGTTCAATAAAGGCATGTCAATTGTTAATTTCAACATCAGAAGGTTACGTAATAAGGTAGAGGAGCTTTACCTGCTGTTATGCTCATTACATCTACTACAAGTTGTGTGCCTTACAGAAACATGGTGTAACGAAGATGAAATAAAGAACATTAGGCTTGAAAACTATTCCTTAGCTAGCTATTTCTGTCGTAAGGAGGACTGTGCAGGAGGAGGTGTAGCCATTTTTTTCCATAATACGTTAAATTTTGAGTCTGAAAATAGTAAAAACAAAGCATATCTTGTCTCTGAGTCTGTCTTTGAGTTCGCTCACACTACAATTTGTAACGGTTCTAAGTCACTAATTTTGTCATGTGTTTACAGAGCTCCTTCAGCGAACACTGATATATTTCTTGATAACTTAGATACTGTGATTCCAACTATTAATCCTGGCAATGATACTATATTTTTATGTGGAGATTTCAATCTCAATTTTGATACCGATGTGAATTGTTCTAGAGCTAATAGCGCACGTAACATCCTACTAACATATGGACTTGCACCACACTTTCAGTGTTATAGTCGCAAACAGGGCGACTCTCATACAGTCATTGATAATATATTCAGTAATTTGGACTATGTAGCATTAAATGAGACTATCTATACAAATTTGTCTGATCATCACCTGCAGATCTTGAGTTTTTCATATGATCTACCGGATGACCACAAAAAAGTAATTTTTATACGAAATTTTTCAAACCAACAAAATATTGATAATTTTAAAAGCTCAATTCAGGCACATACTTGGAACAGTGTAGTTGCAGAAATGAACGCGGAATCAAAATTTAATACCTTTCTGGAAATTTTCCTTGATTGTATGCGTAAGTCTTTTCCTATCATCAAGTCAAGCAACAAAAATGTATTGAACAAAAAATCTTGGGTAATTAAGGAAATCATAGACCAAGGATATAACCTACGTTTCATGTCCAGACTATGTAAGTACTCTGGTAGTGATGAACTTCTAACTCAATATAAAATAAAGCTGAGAAATCATAAAAAAGAAATACGAAATACAAAAAGAAATCACTACAACAGTTTTCTTCAAGAATCAAATAACTTTAGTAAATCTGCATGGAAAATAATAAAGAGTGAAACTTCGCGGTCTGGACGTGAAAGGTATCCCCTGTCTCTTACAGATAATAAAGGAAACAATATATCTGATCCCCAAGGTATAGCTGAAGGATTCAATGATTATTTCCTTGATTCTGTGAATTCACTGGCAAAATCTGCAAAAGACAATTTTGTTGACAGTGCACTGAGTTTTTCTATCAAACAATCATTCTTCCTGACTCCAGTTACTGAAACTGAGATTTTAGAAATGATCAAACTAGTTACCAAGAAAAAATCTGCAGGTGATGAGGGGGTTCCATGTACACCGCTTACTATTGTTGCATCTGATCTGGCACCAGTACTAACTTATTTAGTGAATGAATCTTTCAAGGAAGGGGTATTTCCATCCAAATTGAAAATGGCACTTGTAGTTCCTATACACAAAAAGAACAGCATATCAGAAATGTCAAATTACCGACCTATCTCAATTTTGCCGGTATTCTCCAAGATCTATGAGAAACTCTTCCACATTCGCTTAGTTAACTTTTTAACCTCATTTAAAATAATCTCTGACTCCCAATTTGGTTTTCGGAGGGAGATGAATACCGAGGATGCTATTGTCCACTTTCTAAAGACAGTGTACATGAAACTGGACAACAAACAACTAGTTACGGGGTTGTTCTTTGATTTCTCTCGAGCGTTCGATCTTGTAAATCACGAACTACTACTAAAAAAATTATACTTCTATGGAATCAGAGGACAGCCCTATAGCTGGTTGGAATCATACCTAGCAGAGACAGGACCCAGAAGGTGCATCTGAGGGTTCATGACGCAAATTTCTACTCCACAAATAAATGTATACAGACAGGAGTCCCGCAGGGAAGTATCCTGGTACCTCTACTTTTTATTATTTTCGTTAATGACTTACCTGAACATTTTAGTAATTGTCAACCTACTCTATTTGCCGATGATCTCTCAGTAGCTGCATCTGGTACCTCCATAAGTAACCTTAGTATGGTTTCAACAGACTACATAAGAGCCACTAATGAATACAGTATAAAAAATCACCTTATTCTGAATACGCTGAAAACTGATCTAGTACAGTTTTCTGCCTCAAATCTGGATTACAGTCTGCTAGTGAGATATGATAACTCTTCTCTTTGTCAATCGACTGTTGTTAAATTTCTTGGAGTGAATATGGATTCACATTTAAATTGGTACACTCACATAGAATATGTTGCTAAAAAAATTTCGTCTCACTGCTTTGTGTTGTGGAGACTAAAAAAATTTGTGGATAGAAATATTCTGCTGACCTATTACCATTCTTATATCAATTCTACATTATCTTATGCAATAACTGTATGGGGAAACTCAAAAAGAATTGAGTCCTCCTTAATATTGCAGAAAAAAATATTGAGAACAATGACGTTCAAAGACCGAAGGTACTCGTGTAAGAATATATTTAAAGAACTAGGCATTCTAACTGTCATATCACTTTATATTCTTAAAAGTGTCATATTTATTAAAAAAAATATCTCTGAATATACTGCATCTGGTGAAATTGTCAACTACAATATGAGGTCAGCGATTCGACTACCCCCACATATAGACTTACACTAACGGCAGAAAGTTGTTTTGTAATGCCTTTGAAACTATACAATCATTTACCCGATATTCTGAAGAACATAAGAGATGTTAAAACTTTCAAACGTGAAACAAAACATCTCCTAATACAGCACTCGTTATACTCGTTGGACGAATATTTCGATACCAATTTTTTAGAATAGTTTGTACCTACAAACCATTGTTAATCCATATGTTGAACTGATTGTGTGTCGATGTTTATTCGTATGTATACAATAAGTGTTGAAATGTAATTGTTTATCCTTTGTTAGGCTACTGATTGTTAGTCTTAGTGACCTGTCCACATGGCATGTATTTGACCATATTGGAATGAATAAATAAATAAATAAATTTAAAATCACATCACAATCACTGAGATGTTGAACTATTTTTGATAAAATTGAAAGCAAAAGGAATACCTAAAAATCAGTCAAAATGTGATGACTACATAATTTCTAGCATTTCGCGGGAGAGCAAGAAATTGCATGCAAAACATGAGACCATGAAATAAACATGACCTTTAAAATAAATCTATAAAATAAAATCGAATGGCCGTCGAGCAGACGGATGTCATGGCATCACAGATTAAATTAATATCGCGTAAGGTGCGCCTCTGCTGGCAAATTCTCGAAGGCATCTCTTCAGTTAAAATTGATCAAAATCAAGATAGCGAAAAGTCGAGAAAATTTGCTTACAATCTATTAGGTATAAGTCAACACAAGAGGGATTTTATTCATCTTGGAATAGATGGAAGATTCGTTTCGTAATTTATTGAAATTATTCGCCTAACGGAGTTGAAAAGGGTTAGGAAGTTATTTTGGGGGTGAATCAACGCACAGCCTAAACCGCTGATCGTAGAGATCTGAAACTTGGAGGGTCTGTTCTTTGTATGACGTAAGGGGGTGGAAAACGGGGCCAAAATTCGTATGGGACAACGTGATTCCTAGGTCCTATCTACTTCAAATTCTGCAGAAATATTCTTTAACAGAATTGATCGGGGAACAGTTTCGTATTTTATTAAAATTAATTGTCTAATGGTTACCCATTTAGACACAAAAAGGTTTTATAATAGGTTTGTTCTAGCAACACATTTGACCGTTTGGAAATTGGTCTGAAGCAGTCAGAGGCATGCGCAAGATGAATATTGGATAGCGAAATTCATTTTGCGCATGCCTCTGACTGCTTCAGACCGTTTGGAAATTGGTGCTAGAACAAACCTAATATTTTCGACTTCTTTCAAACGCTCTTTCGAGTGCGCCCATTAGGCAGAGCTGTAATGAACCTGACAAAACTTACTATTAAGAACTACGCAATATAATTGCAATAACGTCAAAACGAAACTGTTTTAAGGGGAGCATCTCCTTCCACCCACATTTCGTAACACCCACAGTGCGTAACACCCACATTTCATTATGCCCACATTTCGTAATGCCCTTATTTCGTAACACCCACACTCTCCGAACATACCCGAATGATGCGCTGTTGCCAAATTCATCCTTCTTTTAGGTTAGGTTAGTTAGGTAAGTTAGACAGGGTTAACAGAAAATTGCAGAATATTCGGTTAATTTTGCAACAGTGCATCATTCGGGTATGTTCGGAGAGTGTGGGTGATGCGAAATGTGGGTGTAACGAAATGTGGGTGCAACGCAGCGCACCCGTTTTAAGTATGTCCAAGCTTTCGGAAATATATTCATTCCATTAGCAGAGAAAACTCATATGAGAATGGTTGACAGGATTGGACATTCAGACATTAGCCAAATCATGGTATTCGTTGACCTGCATTAAGAATTGTGAATGTGTCAAAATAAAATAGGTACTATTAATAGTTAATTGTACGATTTTGAGATGTTACAAAGTATTTTATTTTAACCACACATTCAGAATTCCTAATGCTGTTTCACCATTGATATGATTATTTTCGACAATATTTATAGAGCAAGAGCCCGCGACCGCCAGACCTTCGTTATTTTATAAAAGCTGAAAGTTTCTCTGCGTATTCCCCTAACACAGGTGAGAACGATCAGCGACTATGAAGTTTGGATGATAGTTACTTCTTCAGATACCAGGTAGCAAAGGCGTATAAAATAGTACCTCACTTTCGTCAAAGTATAAAGCTCAGCTTTTTCATATCTTCTTCGGAATGATATTAGAAATCACATCATCCATTGCCAGACACTTACTCTGGTTCCAACCCCCTGCCAGACACCCCTCAACTTCATTAAATCATAATTATACTTACGTTTGACAGTATTTGAAGGGTTTTGGTGACGCCATCTTGCCTATAATGTCGATATTTCTGTTTACTTGTCAATGTAAGAGAAATTTATCTTTTCTGAAGGGTAAAGTAGGTGCAGATATCTATTTGTCAGTTTGATAAAATGGTTTGACTGAAATATTGGCAGAAAGATGATGAAGCTTCACAGGAGTGTTAACAATAGAAGTTTATACGGAAAATAATAGTTCAATCCTGAAAGTACTTATAAAAATATGAATGATTTAAGATATTGATGAAATTATTTCACATCTGTTGCTGAATTGCTTGCCATCTTTTGACGTTATGTATAAGTAATCAAGAAAATGTGCGCTTGAAGCTACGACATCCGTAAGAAATATATAAAAAAACACATGACTTGGATAAGAATCTTTGCTGTCTGTTTCCTGGCCAAGCAACCAAGATCCAAACTCCACAGTCGCTGATTGTTTTCACCTTTGTTGGGGACACGCGCAGATGAACTTTCAGCTTTTATAAAATAACGTAAGTCTGGCGATCGCCGGCTCTTAGGCTATTATTGTCATCACCAGGGAAAGCTACAAGTGTTACATCAATTTAAAATTTTTTTCCGAGATCCCGGAAGAAAAAAATCGGCCGGGATTGTGAAAAGTCAATCCCAGGATCTGAAATAAGTATATTTTCTCTCCAAAAATTATTCCTAAGAGCATATTAATGACATCTAACAACATAAAAGCTACCCCAGCAACAAAAAACGGATCATATTTCAGTCAAAAAATAGGACAGGTTCGTTATTATCTAGTGTCTAGTCGTATATAAGTCAACCTAAATATATTTTATCTACACCCGTACTCTAATAATACACTTATATGCCCACAACCCGTTTTATAATGAAATCCATTACGATACAGATTTTTCATTACGATACAGATTTTCAACCAATAGAAACCCATTATTTTTCAATCAAGCATGATGTGCATGCTCTGCATTTGACATTTGTCAAGTCAAAATCGGTATAGGTATTGAACTTCTGGAGAATATAGCCAAACTTCGATAATCATAACGAAATGTCTGATACCAGCGATATGGGAGAATCACCTTCGACACCTTCACCGACAGAAATACAGTTAGAATGATTACTTATTTTTTCATCAAAATTCGTGGGCTCTCCGTAGCCGAGCCGTCTGTGGTGCTGACATTGAATATCCTAGTAGAAGGAGACGTTGGTTCGAATCCGGTTTCAAGTAATCTTTTTTTTCTTCAATTTTTGATCTTCTTCTCATACCTCATCTTTTTATTTCTCGAAGTAATACTATTAAATACAATTCTGTGAAATTTTTCAAAGAAATTCGTTAAATTAGTATTATTGTGTGCAATACAAATATAAATATAATATTTGTAGTTCTTCACTATTTATCGGGTGTAGATAAAATAGCGTATGCAACTCTCATGTAATGGTTATTAATACACTCGCATAAACCATACGAAACTCACCTTCGGCTAGTTTCGTATCCCGGTTTATGCTCATATATTAATAACCATCATTACACGATCGTTGCATAATATACTATTTTGAAATCGATATATTTCCAATTCGCAATATATGAATTGCTACTCCATTTTATTTATGTTTTGATCAAAATCTAATTCTTCATACGGAGTTTTAACAGTTTTTTTTGGGAAAATGGATCCCGGGATTGAAAAGTTTTGATTCCGGAATCCCGATTCACTGATCCCGGTCCAGAATGACATTCCCTAGTCGAAACGCCGTCCTCGAATGATGAATTGTTTGATTAGAATCTCAGTTAGAATTATGAAAAGCTGTCATGATGGCCAGTCTATTAGTTGTGATGTATATGGTCCTACCAATTTGATCAGGCTACAGAACACAACTTTGCAAACACTAAGACTATCGCTAAAGCATAAACACACTTCAAGCTCGGATAATTTGAGAGGCCATCGAAATCGATATTCCCGACTAAATAAACGTGATGACTAACAGAGACTTGTAACTATCTGGGAACCCCTAATTTCCTGATGTGCAGGAGCCCCATTGTTAAACCACTCGTTCGATGAACGTATACACTTTGTTGCTATCAGGGCCCCAGTACTCATTACTACTTCCGGTGCATATGCAATATGTATATGCACTTTCCAATTTTTTCGTCCATCTATGAATTCCTTCAGTCCTAGATCAATCCTAGAGGAAAAATATAAAATATAATGGCTTTCTAGAGATACAATGTACAGGTCTCTAGTTGGTAAAATCGACACCGGAGGGAGTATCGCTTATTTTTATCATTCAACAATGTTCAGCACCAATCGTCGCACAGTTCTTGAATCGTTGTATTTTTGAAGAAGATTGTTATTAATTTCGAGAACGGCGTGTGTCATTTACTGAATATATTTATCAGAAGTCACTTCAAGAATATGGTCCGGAACCTCGTCGATATATATATATATATATATATATATATATATATATATATATATATATATATATGTGGAGCGATACTTTAATGAGCTTTTGAGTTCCTTTATCTTTCAACATATTGATTCGTCAGTTATTTATAAAAAATACAAATTTTTCAGAATCATATTTTATTTTGAACACAAAAGGTGAGACCCTTCCTCATTTTGTATGGAATATCATAAGATGATGATACAATTCGACAAGAATATACAAATTACGGATCGTGTATTGCTTCAATACCTCTAGTCGCTACTCATTATATATAATCAAATAAATAATACCATCCACACAACAGCAAGTTATTTCTTACAGAGCAGCTATTTAAGTGAACTGGCTTCTTTCAGACTAAATTTTGCATCATATTCCCTGATGACTAGTTGTATTTTTTCGCAAGCCAATTGAACATCTTCAGCAGTAATTTCATGGTAGAAGACGAATCTTACACAACTTGATTTCAATGAGGAGCATCTCACAGTAGCACGTACAGTATCAGTACTCAAAACAGTCTGTAATCTTCGCTGTAGCTCCTTAATGTCGACTTTACTACGATCTATATACATAAGTAGTATGTTTGTTTGTACTTTTGGTAGGTCCACTTTGAAAATATTCGACTTCATTTGATGTATTGCTGGAAAAAACAAAACCTTCATTTAACATGGACGATTTGATAATAATAAGTATAATACATTTATTACCCATCAAAAAAACAGAAGAATATACATGAATGGTGGTGTTATTGAATAATATTCTGATGAATAAATGGCTGAACATATTGGTTCAAATAACGGTTGAAAACCGTTTCTGTTCTTGCTACATTTGCTGCATTTATACAACTGGAATGTTGTAACAGTCATAAATGATTACATTTCGTATAGTGTTAGATATAGTTATATAAACTTTTGTTTTGTTTGAACGAGTATTTTCCCAATACATTGAAAAACTGTCACTCTTCTGGACACCTATGGCAGTCTGTTTTTCATTGTGGAGAAGACAATAGGTTTGGGAAATTATTTTTGTGTTGCGATGGATGATTCGGGGAAGTAATATATGGCTTTTTCTTCTCCAAGTCGGAGCAAAAAAAAGACAGAACTTTAATAAAAGAAGTCACATCAAATAAACGTGTGTATAACATTCAGAGTATATCAGCTGATAATTTATTTTCACGGTTTTGCAGTCTTAAGCATTAGTATCCACTCAAAACAGCGTTGTTTAACTAACCTCTTGGGTTCTTTCTGCGAAGTTTCGAAAGATTCGGATCGCTCGCTGACGTCATTACCCAATAACCATTTCATATGCTCGTGGAGTAGGTGATTATTTGGTCCGATAATCGTGTGCTCTAAGTCAAATTAACGAAGGGAGAATAATTATGGCCCTCCACATCTGCCCAGCCAGGACTTCTGGACAGGCTGCTCCGACTCCCATTACGGAGCAAGTGACCACCGGCTCCAAAAATCGTTGGTCTTGGCAGACGCAACTTACTGAGGCCTGGCCCCCGCCCCCCCCCCCCGACACAACCACCCTCCACCAAAGGGACACAAACCACACCACAACGAAACCTCAAGACCCTACATTCTGAACTGGAAGCAAAATGCCACGATGGAGAGGTTCCGATGATGTGCTCAGCGGGGTTATGAACGGATATTTCATTTTTTATATTGAAATATTTTAGCACTGAAAGTGCACAATTTGGTATTTCAGCATGATCTGACGAGTTTTTTCAACATTTGAAAATGATTTAAGACATGTATCTAGGAGTGCTCGACTGATATATCTTTCTGGTCTGTACCAATTTATTCTTTGAACATCTAAATATTCTAGAGCGTCATCTGTGACCTTGAAGAATATGCGCTAACTTCGATCATACGTCTCTCAGTGTTCAGTTCAGCTCAAAGACTATTGATTCAGATCTATTTGTTTGTTTGTTTGTTTTAGTGTAGGTTAGGGGTAGGTTCCAAGTGGGTGGGTCTGTACGACCCTCTACTGCAACCCCCAAGGTTTTATTGTGGCTATTCAACCAAATAAATTCAGTTTCTTGACGGAGCCGATCAGTTTATTTGGTGAGAGATCTTTCAGGGTCGAGGGCAAGAGGCGAATCCTACCAAACATCGAAAACCGGATTCGTTCCACGGCGGGGAAGGCACAAAGTATATGCTCGGCTGTTTCATCATCTTCCAAAAAGAGACGGCATAAACGGATCTTCCGAAGTCCAAGTCTCTATGATGATTCAAACGACAGTGATCTGTTGAAAGGCTTCCTAATCTAACTATCGTTTTGATAATCCTGGTTAATTTTGACAGAATTTTCGAACTCTTCTTGCAGTCCAGGTATTCAGTATTTGTGTGGCATAACATAATGCAATCCAACTGACGGGTGTTCTGGTTCGATGAAAGCCCTCGAATCCCCATTCCTTGCAAGGCAATCCGCTGCTCCGTTAACTCCCAGGCCTTTACGACCAGGAATCCAGACAATTTTAGGTACGGTTTGATAATGATAATTATCTCCAAATTCTCAAATGCATTCAATTATCTTCATTATAGATATTTCGAATCAAATCCTTTCGGCATTTTTAGGATAATATTGATATTGATTTAGTTCACCCAAATTGAAGTCTTGACGTTTTTTTCTCGTGTACGAGGCCCAGACAGTATGGAAACTTCAAAAAATATAACGACGTTCAATACCTGCCCCATGACCATTCACATTGAGTTTGAAGACGCAATATTCTATGAATAAAAAAGTCATTCAAATCAACACTCGATAACCTCACTTGACTTAGACGCACAATTCATGATATATATGTACATATCAACCGATTACACAACATATGGAATATCTACGAAATAAACAAAGGAAAAATACAGGGTGTTATCTAAGTACGTGGCCAAACTCGAGGAGGTGATTCTTTGAGTATTTCTAAGACAAAAAGTTGATATAAACATAGGTCCGGTAATGTTCGTTGTCAAGATATATGGTGTAAAAAAAAAATTAATCTCAATAATCCTTTAGCCAATTTTCTCAAAGTTTGGCGGTAGTATTTGGGGTATCGAGGGGCTATTTTGGCCATAACTGGATTGAGATCACTCATCACCAATATTTTTGACCAAAAAATGTACAACACTGTTTTTTTTTTATCTTGTTCTGCTTTTGGGAAAAAAATAGAAAGCACTTTATTGCATGTCCTCGGAAAATCAGAATTGTTTTTCACAGGATGCTGATATAAAAATCCTAAAGAACAAGAACTTGAAATGGAAACAAAATCCAATAGCTTCTTCAATCCGGAAGAACGATCTCCACAAATAATAGCACACCAATGAACTTGGCAACATATGGTACCTTTCAAATTATTAGACCTACATGAAAGTGAACTTTGAGATTGGTTTTGCTCCTATTCAGAACGAAAATAATATCAACAATATCATTTTTGATTTTTTGATAAGTTAGGAACAAAATTTACATCAAAGTTTATATTTACTTCTCGAGCATCATGTCATAAGGTTTGATTTTTAATTTGGGGTCTCATTTGGATAAAAAAAAATAATTCGAAAACTCAGGCACAAATGTGGCAAAACGTAAATGGTTTAATGGTTTTTGATGAATCGAAAGCTTGATTTTTATTTGAAGATTACAACTGAGTCATTCATAACATTCAGTACAAACTGAGGTTCTCCTGCATACGGTATTGCTTATAAATTGTGGTTTCGTAATTCGAATCACTCTCGAATTAAATCCAAATGCTCAACGTCAGTATACGGTCTACTTTCATACTGGCTAATCCATATCTCGTGACAAAAAATATCGGTTGTTGGCATACAAACTAGTAGCGAGTTTTTCTGGGAGAACTCGTACAGAGTCACTGTACTCTCTTATAAATATTGAATTTCTGACTATTTTTGGAGTTTTTGTGATCGGGGTTGAAGAGTTATATTGAAGAGTGATTATCTAAATATTGATGTGGAAAACCAGAGACAGACGTTATGGTAAACGTATGCTTGAAAGTGAATCTGAATCCTTTGTTTGAATATTGATTATTTTTTGTTACAGATATATAGAAAGCAGTTGAGGAGATCAATCAATGATGTGGATCCTCACCAGTTGACCTTACGCATTGAATATTTCAGAGCTGAATTATACAATTATTGATGGTGCCCCCCTCTGTAACAGCAATGAATGTTGTTTCGTATTTAGTTTTAAGTCACAGCTTTCATTCCAAAGTGCAGATGAAGGCTTATAAAAGTTTGTAGTCTTATAAATATTTTGAATCTGTTGAAGTTCTTATTGCTTTCATGAACACCCAAACTGTTAATGAACTACAAGTTGCAGTTGATGTTTCTTGTGTTTTCCGAAAAAAAATGAATCAGAAACCAGCTGCGAAACCCTACACTGCGAATTAATAAGCATATTGGGCGGCCAGGCAATCATTATAAGGGACCCTTTCAATGTCATGTGATGAATTATCATAGAATAAACTTAGATAACTCGTTGTTATTAATTAAAACCTCGGTTTTACAGCATTGGGAACAGTGTAAAATCCGAATTTATCCCTGTCATGGCGAGAACCACAGCAAATAACAATGCACGTAAAAGGTACATTTCTTCATCAGAAGCAAAAATAATAATCCTCATTTGATTGAAGCATTCATAACCGCAAAAGAAATAATGAAACGAAACAGTTTTATCATCATTGTAGCATTTGAGAAAATCCATTATGTGCCAACAGCGGTCATATTGGTTTGGTCTCTGAACTGCCTAACTCTTCTGATTCAGATAACCTCATGAAATAAAGTTCAATGTTGTTAAATCGGGCGATCCAGATGGCCAATAACACTTCCAGTCGCGTCCTTTCACAACAGTTTTTCCAAACATTTGATTGTTGCACTGCTTTACTGCAATAATTTGGTTTATTGATGCATCATCATACTGCTATTGAAAAATCTCACTAACATTTAATTAGAAGTATTTCTTTTCATATAGCTCATTCCCCTTCCTCAACAAACTTTTTGGAAATAACAATTTTTCCGTTATAAAACTCGAACCAGATTTACTGATAACTATTTGTTGGTTAGAAATGGAAAAGGACACGCGAAGCGCCACACATTGAAATAATTTAATTTTTTTTCTGAAGAGACAACATTATTTAGGAACAAAAATGCAGTCACAATCAATCCAAGACTGACACAAAGTTGGACAATACCGCCATAAATCTATTTCCCACTCTCATAGCGATTTAACAGGATTTAGTTAAATCTTCTTGAAGAATGAGTATGTGATAGAAAAACATAAATCTAATGACAATCTCGACGAAAAAAAAATCAAGTTATTTTACTGAGCTTCAGGTGATCTTTTTCTTAAGTTATTGAAAAAAGAAGTCTCGAAAGTATATTATAATTTATTTTAATCGTTTTGAAGTTTTCAGTTGTATTCATTAAAAATATAAAGATTATGTTGATTTTTCAAAAAACTGGAACCTATTCAGACCTTGCAACATTTGTGTTATTCCAAATTCTAAATGACATGAAAAGTATATCGCATGACACGTTGCTCACGAAGAAGTAAATATGAAATGATTATTTCCTCTTTTTTCAAATGAACATGATATAAAAAATAGTAAGAAAATGTCCCAGATTGATGAAATCTGGTAAATGGTTACGAAGTTGTCTAACAAACAACATTTTCAAATGACTCTTTTCTAAATTCGCCAAAAAAATATTCTTGAATTTATTCCAGCTCAATTTCGAGAGGAAACGAATGACAGTTCGAATGTTCATGTTATTTCTGGTTTGATTTGAAGCACAAACCAATGCCATAGTCTAATATCTGTGGGTCTATTATTAAAAAAATCCCATACGTTACACTTTGATGATGTATATGAGACAATAAAAAAGATGAAAAATTCCTAACAATCCACGACTGGTTAGTAAAATTAAGGTGCAGTCTTGAAGTTTTCCTTTATGATCCTTGTTTTAGTTACAATTATTCAATCTCATGGTAAATTCTTTCTAAGAACCCCTTTAAAGTTTGCAACTGTTGCGTGCAATTCATTGCTGGGAATGAAAACTGTAAAATGGCCCTAATAAATGAATTTTCTTTTCAAAGCTTTTCAGTAAAAATGGTGAACGCGCCGGTTTTCATTTCTAAGAAAACACAAAGATATGTAAAAGTCATGCATGACAGAATCGCAAGGGTGTCTAGTTCTACTCAAGGCATGTCGGTATTCACTTGACTTACCTTTTCCCATTTTGAGTGCATGTTCATGATCTATTCTAGACCTCTCGATCATCGTATCCAAAGCAACTAGTCCAGCAGCTGCTAGGACTCCAGCTTGTCGCCATCCACCTCCCAACACTTTTCGCACTCTCCTTGCTCTGAAAGCATTATCGTTTCAGTGTGGAATACAAAATGTCTTCCATAAAAATAACAGTATATAGACTTTAACAAATGATTTTTGAATGAATACAAATTACTTCCGTATGTGGTGTTGTGTGGAGTACAAACCCAGATAACAACAACCTCAGCATATACTAAGCATTCGGTTTTTTAGGATGATCAAGGGCTATGCACATTTGTTGTTATAATTATTTGAAACTCAAATGTACTATGCATATGTTAGCGGAGACCAGTTATATGGTTATTTTTTCTACAATTTTCAAGAAATAAGTTAACATAAAAATACGTTTCGAAGGTCTTGACTTTTGCACCACAGTACTTCTGAAGATATTCAAGAAAAAAATCGGAAAATTATAAGTCTGTGTATATTGAGCCAATGAAATGCTCGCATTAGACCTGCTGCTATGGCAACTATCCGATTCTGCAGGAAACTTCATTACCTAGCCGCAAAATTGTTGAGCGGAAATTTCCCTGCCCCGAAACATCACTGGTGTTAGCCTGTCAAATTTAGAAACAAAACTGAATTAAATATCCTTTCGAGACACTGAATGTTTTGAACCCTGAAAGATGATTTTTGTCTTTGCATAAAAACTGTATGTCATAATTTGACTATCCATATAATATGTCAGCGACATACCTCAGTGGTGAAAAGGTTACATAGTAAAGCAAGTACTTCGAATCGGTTGTGGACCACTTTTACTTTTATTTAAATTTCAGATTTTTCTGGTATAACATTTTCTTATCGAATCGTCCATGATTGTGAATTAACCCCAGAAATTTTTTCTCAGTTTTTTTCTAGAGATTTTATAAGTGATAATTTAAGTGTGGCCCAGGAGTTTTTCATGAAACATGATAAGCATCTTATATTTATTTCATAATATTATTATTTGAAAATCATTTTACGAAATATTTGTGTAAGTCATATAATCCTTTTTTTTTCATAGACCTTATTGATTGAAAAACTGGATTTGTCGAGTCACTTTCCTTTTCAAAATGCATTCAAATCGCCGGAATATAAAAATATGTCAGAGATCCTAAAAGAGTTCACCGGAAAAAATAATTCTTGAATCCGATATCCGAATTTGATGTCAAAACTGTAATGGAGAAACATAGGAAAAAATTTCATCCTCCCCAATGAAATAACTATCTGATGTAGTTATTCAATTGAGTATTGAAAATTGTATTTAAACTTTGTTTTTTATTCGAAACATCCCTTTATTTACATTGGTAACGGTTGAATTTCCTAAGGTGGGTCCTGAGTTTTGTAATTTGTTTTAGGAGGGTCGTAGTCCAGACAACTTTGGGAACCACTGCTCTAGACTGTTCTCTTTTGGCACTAACGATGAACTCTCTCAAAATGAAATAAAAATCTATTTTATTGAAAAAACAACCAATTTAAATAATGTACCTATAAATGTTTCTCAATTGTTTTTCTCATGGTATTTTTCGATTAGTCAATACAATACCAGCAAAATTATCTGCTCCAATCCTTGATTTGACCCCGTCCCTTCTCTTTCACTCTCTTCTATCTCATTCTTTCTCTGTCATATTATATTTATTTCTTTTATTAATTCATTCTTATTTTCGATTCTACTTTTTCATTTTCTTTGCTTGCCGTCTTGAAAATTGAGATTTAGTGTATAAATTATTGGCGCTGGTGAAAGAACAGAAGTGAAAGGTTGCCTTTCACATTCTGAACCAGAGTTGCCTTTTGTTCATCATAAAACTTACTTATTCTTGTGAATAATAAAAATATTATATTTTGATTCTAAATGTGCGTGGCTTAATTTTGATGTTAAAAACAGCATTTTGGTTATTGGTATTTTACAAAAATCTGATTATAAAAACAGACCGTTTTTTAGCTGATCCCACTATTGCTATCTCTTAAACGGTAATACCTACCAGGTCGGTCAAATTGGAAAATAGTTGCCTATTTTGGAGAGCGATAATGATAATTAGGAACTTGGGTATTTTGTGAAGTTTGAGGAATTATTTTTTGTCTTTCTTCTTCTCCGAATCAAAAAATATAAATAACAATTTTTGAAAGAACTTTTGTAGTAGAAGTAGACGTGAACGCCCATGCACAGGGTTTGTGTATGAATATGGAAAAACTGTTCAAAAGCCCATTTCAATTGAACATACATGTTTCTTTCTGATGTATTCTGGCAAATTAAAATCTTGGAGAAGAATTCTGAGAGTACTGAAATGGATTGTTTTTCTCAAAGTGTTCAAAAAATTAACAGAATTAAAAATGTCAAATTTATTGAAAAGTACCTACATGAATAATCATTTGATTCGTATGAATTTGTGATGGTTTATTTGAAAAACCCTCCAGTGAGAGATAAACAGAGTAGTTAAAAGCTATATTCGATTCAGGATTTGTGAAATACCAAAAAATTGCGAAGAGAAAGGTAGTATTGAGGGAGATTGCACATCATGATGCTATATCGACTACGTCAATATATTGTAGATTGCTACTCAGGCAACATTTTTTATGGTGCGATGAGAGTAGATCACAAATAACAAAATTTCTTCCTACATACAACTACAAATTTCCAAGAGAGATTTGGAGCTAATGTTTGGCTTGGTGCTCTAGACACCTAGACATCTTTGACCGGGGAATTATATTGAGAATTCTTATCGGAGGCTCTAGCTGAGTTGTTGGAAAATTTGCCTCTGAATATTCTGAGAAAATATCAGCTTTTCCAACATAATGGAGCTCCGCCACATCGTAGAAATAGTTTCAGGGGTTTCTTCAATACTACAATGCAAGGACGACGGACATGTAGGAAACAATGGTCCTATCAAATGGCCACCACTTTCACCTGACCCGACCCTTTTGATCTTTTCATTTGTGGGGATCCAGTGAAGAAAAGGTATTTATTTGGATCAACTTTCGGCAATATTGACGAATTGAAATAAACAATAATGAGGGCTTGAATGGCTATAACTCGAAACTTGATAAAATTTCAACTTTTACACCAAAGGTTCCCATCTCATCGTTTGTTTGTGATGGGTACCAGGTCAACAGAACTAAATTTGTATCTGAAAGAGTATCAATTTTCTTCTCTTGAAGATGCTTACCTTGTTAGCGAAACGCGCGTCGAGTGCAAAAATATCAGTTTGGTATTAGGGTAATTGATCTCTAGGAAAAGTTTCAACTTTAACTCTAACTCCACAAATGCTAGAAAATTGATTCTTCTTCTTCTATTACTAAGTATATTACATTTGCTTCTTCGAGTTCTAGACCCAAAAAACATTGGTACCAAATTTTTTGAGGTAGCTCTGACCAGCAATTGTTTGACTATGTACAGTGCTCATAAGAAAAACGTCGGGAAAAACAAGTATTGTAATTAATGATGAATTTGTTGAAACAGTGGCTACTTATATTGATATAAAAACTAAATGCCCATATTAAAAAAAATTGATGGAATTTAATGAACGAAACATCTCTTCCGACAATTTAAATATAGGTTCAAAGGTCTATTATCCCCTTCCTCCACATCGTACCACTCTTTATCGTCGTTCGTTCAGCTACAACATCTATAATCAATATAATAATCTACAAAGTGAAGTGAAAAAAAGTAAAATATATCGGTTCAAAAGACAATACAAAAATCATCTCTACCTGAAACAAATTTCTGACAGTTAACATTGTTTTCATGACTTTTCATATTCTTCTGAGTATATCAGTTTATTATTTATTATATCTTTTTAGTTCTTGGGTACCATTTCCACTACTCCAGGGGTATTATTTGTATTCCATAATTAGGTAGTACAAACATTTCCTATTTTTTAAATACTAATTATGTTCATTCTCCCTTCTCAGGGCTGAACTAAGACCAGCAGTTTCCGTAGGAAACATGTTGTTTTCAGTCTTTTTGTATTCCTTGTATTTTTTTTGATTTTGTGTTAAATTATAAATTATCAATGTTATCATGCTTGAAATGCAAATAGATATTGTTATTATATAACAAATATAAAACAGTATTGAAAGTTCCCTTGACTTTTTCTTTTATCATTCGAAATGGAGGTGGTAGAGCCAAAAAACGAAATCAGACTATTATAGTCTTTGGCAATCATCTTGAAAACAATAATTGATATTTACGATCTGAGAAGAGATTATCGTTGCTCTCCAAACTACTCTTACAGTATGGTCAAATTGAAACATTTTTTCCTGTCAACTCTGCACATCGTATATTTCATTAACATTTGTTTTTATGTTGAGTAATAACAATCATTTGAATCACACATTTTCGAGGATATATGAAACAAATATTATACTGTCTGATTTATTGGGAAATATCGGAGTTATTTTCAAAGTGAACAAATTTGGCGATAATAAAAAACCACTTTCGTCGTATTTGCGAAACTATTCCACAGCAAATGCTGACGTTTACAAACAGAAATGTTTGCGTTTACTATTAATCATGGAATATTTACTGGGGAAAGATATATATATATATATATATATTATATATATATATATATATATATATATATATATATATATATATATATATATATATATATCTGAAGAGTATTTGAACTCTATGAAATTTACTGCTTATATACTGATTTCCACCAGAAGTAATATGTAGGAATAGATCAGAGAAGAAAAGCAGACGTTGACATACCAACATGTTTTCAGAAAAATCTAGTACTCTTAGAAGGAATACACAGTATTTTTCTCCACCTCTATGAAATCAGTGACTGACTACCATTATTATAACAAAGATAAAATATATTGTCAATATGACAATATTTTTGGGCTGTAATGTTTTTTTTCAAAGAAACAATCTGCTTATTCTTCGTTCACATATAAGCTACACTATTTTGGGAAAAAATCACCTTGTGATGATATACAAACGATTTTTGTTCAGGTTGCTCTAGATTACTACTGCCTCTCAGATAACCAGCCTATCAGCAGACTTTATTTCATATTCGTTTCACTCGACATTTTTTCACATCAGTCGTAGCCATTTCCAAATAGACCAACCTTACAAAAATTTTGTAAGTTCTGTGGCTAGCCCATGCATTCGGCTGGACCAGAGATTAGGCCGTTCATTTATATGTCTGAAGCCAAAACTCCGGAAGTTACTCGCAGTATCTATCTAGGCATAGTTATTGTAGAATGTAGGAAGAGACATGAAAATCTCGCCCTCTATCTCTCTTATACGTAGGCAAGCAAATGCGCTATGTTCTTCCGATTAAAATTTCAAATCTCTTCCTATATGGACGACCGATTTAAAATAATGCAAAAACAAAATTCTTGCGGTTTAGGCCAGTAGGGCCACCAGTCAACTGTAGCTTCGATGTCGGACACAATGAGCACCTTATGCAAATATATAAAACGTTTTTGTGAGTATAGCTTGATTCGCAGCTGTAGAAAAGCATTCCGAGACTCAAAAAGTCTCTCGCGAAATTTTTCTTGCAATATTATATCTCTTTCCTATTAATCTGCATACAATTACAGCATTATGGCGAAAAAAATCCTCAGTTAGGAAAATTCCCAAGACTCAACTAGTGTTCTAATTAATATGACAGAAGAGAGTCTTTATTATCTATTGTTGCATTTACCAAACAAAACCCTTGCAGAACCCTTGCATTTCCTACTGAAGGTAATTTCGAACTAACGGTGAGCGTTGTGCCTCATAGTTCAAAAAGTATTTTAGAACTCAGAACGAAATAAAATAATAAATATGAAATTGAGTATATCTGTGAGTAGTGTTGAGTCACTTACTTCGTAATAAAGTCAGTGCTACCAACTAAAACTGCTCCCACTGGGCAACCTAGGCCTTTGCTCAAGGAGAAACAAACAGAATCGACATCTCTGACTATTCTTCTAGGAGTTAGCCTCAAGTAGACTGCAGCGTTCATCAGCCTTGCACCATCCATGTGAACTGGTATATTATGCTCTGCGGCAATGTTAGAAACTTTCTCCAACCAATCCAGTGGCAATACCTAGGAATAGAAACAATTATTGTGGATATGATGAATTGAAAATGATGAATATATCGGCAAAGTATCAAAATGGAATAGTGAATACTATTGCTATGTTTTACAACGCTTGTTTTGTATATAGGCCAAGAGCCCGTATCACTATTTTTGGTAGTGATAAGTTTACGCCCATCGACCACTGAAATTTGTAATATCGATGTCGACGATGCTACAGAGATTCTCGCCATACATGATTTCCGGGGCGAAGTTAGGGTAGGGGGCTGACCGATCTGTATAAAAAAATTGAGCAAAATTTGTCGTGAGTTTACGACTGAGAACATTGGGAAAGCAAATATTTCAGGAAAATAATCCGACGCTTGCTTATTGTCGAAATATGTATAAAAAAAAACAACGACAAAGAAAAACCAGTTTACAACTGACAATGGGGCAGATCTTACCATTAGCATTTTAATGACACAAATTTCGCAGGCCAGCCTTATTCAATGGGGCGGAAGGGCGCTGGTCCCACCTGTTTCGGAAGAATTTTTTAGTATTTTTTATGATAAGCTTACATTTCAAAATTTAGGGGCAAGTAATATATTATGCATAAATCGAGAATCTATTACCGTCAGTCAAGTACCACGTGGCAAAAAGAAACTGGGCCCTTGAAAAGGTGCAAAAATATTCAGGTATACTTCAATATTATAAGTTTATGCTCAAAAAATTCATACGACGTTAGTTGTACCACCTTCGTCAAGAACCTGTCATCTATGATCATGTAAACTGTAGCAAAGGCCCGAAAAAAATTTAAAACATGCGTCATTTCAGAGGAAATGCGCTTCAAGCATTGTATATATGTATAAGGGGTGTCCTGAAATTACATAGATAATCTTCAACTACAGGAAGAGTTGAGAAAGTTCACACACAAACATGTGTCCAGAAATGGTCCCTTAGGGAGTTATGGCCATTTAAAGGCGTGCCCAAGATGAAGGCCCAATATGTTAAAATTCTACCTAAATGAGCTACAGCCATTTGAATGTGCAACTTTCGGGATGGTTTTAATCTGAAATCTCCGAAACGGTACTTTACAAAAAAATTAAATTCCTAGAGTTGATAATCCTTTTTATCACGGATGAAAAGTATTAACATTCCTTTCAAGATTCCATTCAGGGGTGGGTCAAACCCCAACTTTTTTTCGAATGTATTTTTTTTGAGGTTACGATCGCAGATTATTGAATTCTACAGTTTTCTACACAAAAATGTATTCTTGTTGAATTTGGATAGGGCGAATCACTTTCATGTAAAATCGATTCGAAAACGATCTCGCACGACTAAAACCAAAATAATGCTTGATTAAATCATCAGAAGTAACGATATCGAATGCAAAAAAAATTATAACAACGGAATAGCGCTAACAACAAAAAACTGAAGCGTACATTTATACCACAAATTTCCCAGATTATAATTTTTGCGACAGTATGAAATGATTATAATTCCATGTTCTTTGAACAATATACTATATGATGTTGTGGCTATTTTAGCGATTGACAAGGCTTCATTCATACTAAGAACAACTGAGAGACGTATATTCACATTCACATGCTTACGTTGTTACTACATTTATGATTGTCACTCATAAACATTTCATAGAGGGTACGGACATTCGGAAATTGCAAGAAATCTCTGAATATATAGATCAGGGTGCTTCGCGCGACGCTGCATTTGTTGACTGACAACATTCCACCGATACATGAGATGACTGACAAGTGAATTGATCGATTCAGCAGAGTCCACTTCAGGTATGTTTCGAAGTGTCAGTCGTCAAACTACTGTATTGAAAAATTAAGGGCCGATGTTTCAATAATTGTCATATTATACCTGCACTCTGCACTTCGCAATGCAAGCAACTTGTCAGTTTAGCTACCAAGTGAGCTTCATCCATACAATAAACAGCTGAGAAAGGTGTTTTCATATTCACGTACTTACGTTGTACCTAAATGTTTGATTGTCAGTCACAAACATATGATTTTTATGATAAAAATGTAGCCAAGCTTTATAGAGCGCTATTCCAGTAACTTGTTTTTACGAACGGCAAAATTTGCACCCCTTGTTTGATGACTGTTGATTGCATTTTTCAATTGGACAGTTGAAATTGAACATTATTGTGAAGGAATCAGTCGTGAGCTTATCATGAAAAATAACTTAGAAATTTTTCCGAAACAGGTGGGCCCAGCGCCCTTCCGCCCCATTGAATAAGGCTGGGATTGCGAAATTTGTGTCATTAAAATGCTAATGGTAAGATCTGCCCCATTGTCAGTTGTAAACTGTTTTTTTTGTTGTTGTTTTTTTTATACATATTTCGAGGGTTGTAGCGGGTGAACGCCACGATGTAGGCGACTGACAATAAGCGAGCGTCGGATTATTTTCCTGAAATCTTTGCTTTCCTAATGTTCTCAGTCGTAAACTTACGACAAATTTTGCTCAATTTTTTTATACAGATCGGTCAGCCCCCTACCCTAACTTCGCCCCGGAAATCATGTATGGCGAGAATCTCTGTAGCATCGTCGACATCGATAATACGAGTTTCAGTGGTCGATGGGCGTAAACTTATCACTACCAAAAATAGTGACACGGGCTCTTGGACTAATATTTCGACTACCCTATTCAAAGAAAAATGAAATGAATGAAAGACGGTAGTGTACAAAAATATTGTACTGTTCTATTAGAAAAAAAAAAGTGATTGTCCGTGTGGCTCATATGATTAGCAGACTTTTCTACTTTTTACCACCTAGACAGAAAAAGTGGTTACTTTCAGTACCGCAGCATGGAAATGTGGACCACAGTGATTATGATTTAGAAACACGTCAACTGAAATGTTTAATGTCAGTAAGTCAAAATTCAATGATATATTTTGCTGCTGGTAGACAAAGTGATGTTTTGTGAGGCCAGTGTACATTACTCGTAGGGGAGTCCACACTTTTTTTTCGAATAACACCTAATTTTTCCTTAAAGGATTGATATTTGATGCGAGATAACTGGATCAAAAGATATTGCTCCGATTTTTAATGATTTCTCGAACTGTGCTCAAAGTCGTACCTTGAAACATAGGATCCTTTCAATCTTCAACTAGCCTGAATTTCGTCTTGCAAAGGGTTGTCGTTAGTAGAGGGGTAACAATCGGTTAACGTTAATCCCATTTATAGTCAACCAGTTTTTGACTGAAGTCAGTTTTATCGTAGACATGGTTGACATTTCGATAATTCGAAACTGAAAGTCGGTCCATCGAGGTTAACATCTGTATCAAGAGGACAGAAGCATAACGGAAAAGTTACAAGCTATCGTGGTCGAATCGTACAAACGAGCAGTTCTGAACAAAAAGATATATCGAACCAAAGGTCGAGTGTCTAGTAATGAGATGACAATATAACTATTTCGAGCAGAAAACTCATTGTTGTACACATTTTCATACTGTATTAAATTATTTATTTCAGTATGTCCGTATAATAAATATTTTTGTTTATTGGTACAAATAAAGATAATAAACCGTATGACAAAAGATACCCACGGGAATCACTCAATTTCAAACAACCTTTGAAAAAGGAAATAAAAAATGTGTTCGTTTTTTATGTTGAATGATAATTTTGAAATGGCATCATGAAAGCAGTTATCGATATAGATTAAATGAAATATTCGAGACTCGCGAAATATTTTTACTGATGAAAGTATCTGATTATCTGAGAACTGAGATTTTCAAATAGGATCGCACATTTTGTTCGACTTCAAAAACCTATGAATTACTATCTCCTGGATTGTGACGTTTATTTCCAAATGGCACATTCTTTGCCTACTCACCATTCCACCACATAAATTATGAGTATTTTCGACGATAATTAACGATGTTTTAGGTTCAAACACGTTAGGGTTTGTTTTGATCGTTTCTCGTAGCTCATCGAGACTGAATGTACCATCATCTTCGTTCTTGAGAGGAGCAGACTGCACACCTGCGATTTGTGCTGGCCCACCTGAAAATTTAATTTTATTCTTCATCTATTTTTTGAGATTCATTCTCTAGTGAAGCAAAGTGGAAACCTCTACTCCGTATCTATAGAATTTTGCAGCGTTAAATTTTCCCAACCATAAATTGGAACTTGTATACTCTACTGAACTGAAAACTACAGTACTGAATAATAAAATAGCAGTACTCGAATCTAATTTGATGAGTTAAATAATAGACCGATGAAGGATCTTTGGGAGGTGATGTGATGCCCGACAGTTCTGAATAAAGAGGAAGAAAAAAGTATCCTAAGTCGATGTTGATGTATGTCGATCCATAAGTTTCTCCGGATATTGACTTTTGATTAATCTGAAACGATTACTCTGACATAAAGATTCGGATAAAAATTGTTTGTTCAATTCCTAGAGCCCCTTTATTAGGAAAATATGAATAGGAATATGTTTTCGGTTATAATTGCACGAGTGCATAAAAATTACCGATAATTTTGCAAGAAAGCGTGATATCTAAAAATTGCAAGTTTATTTTCATATTTTGGCGAAAGTGCTCGAGTTCGAAGGACAAGGGCTCTTTCATAAAATATGAAAATAACAGAATGCAATTTGTATAAGATATCAGGCTTGAATGCAAAATTATCTGGTCATTTTTATGCACGAATGTAATTCATTGGAATATTTCACGAATAAAGAAATTCTCAAGGAAATGTTATTTTTTGTTCATTTATACTTTCCTCTATGGATTGTATGGAGCACTCACCAAAACGCGAAATGTTTTTCTATTTTTGAAGTCTATCTGACATTTATTTGTGTTGTTTACTGACGTCTACCGATACGGTTTCAAATGTGTTGTTATGGTGACTTGATACAATGCAATTACCGCTGTAAGTTTTCGATAATTGCATTGCTCTTATGGTACATTTTATATATGAGGGAAATATTCGTATAAAATAATACTCTCTGGACAATAAGTGCAGTTGTAACCAAGTAAACACAACTAAATACCACAATTCGATTCGAAATCATTCAAAAGTTGATCAGGCGCATTCAAATGATTTCGAGATATGCACATGGCCTAATGTTATTGTCAGGATATTTCGAAAATTAATTATTTATAAACTTGAGAGTTGACAATGATAATTGTCAATCTGTTCCGGATTATAATAAATATTTTTGTTGTATTTTGAGAGGAGCAGAGTTCATCTCTACACATTTATATGTGCAGAATAACAATTGCAATTCAACCATGTATTATCGCTTTTTGAACGACTCGTGTTATTATTAGGTTGATTGATAACTTTGGTCAAAAATACGAGACAAAAATATATGAGTTGTATCGTAAATGTGATTGGAGACAAAAATGTTGGGAAATATATGAATTTATTTTAGTAGTGAATGTTATTTACGGTATTTTTAATACCAAATGCCATCGACATCTCTCGAATTCCTTGTTACTAACTCCCTACACAATACCTCAGGAGCAGCATGGTTCATATCGCGGACCCGTCAAACGAGAAAGAAACGTGGCAGAGTTATCCACAACAGAGATGATTTCTTGAGTAAAAAATCTCTGTTCCGTTCGGGGATCGAACCCATGACCACTCAATCACGAGCTGGATACAGAACCAAGACAACTCTCTCGTCAATTTATTAGCGCCAGACTGCCATATGTGTTGATCTTCACGAGGTTTCTCGGAGAACGGACGAGCACCAGTTTGACCAGACTGAATTTCCTCCATAGAACCCTGCCTCCAAAATGCCAATAGATAAAATTTTACCGTGTAGGAAAATGGAGAGGCTTGAACTGATTTTTTGACTAGACTGGAATTCTCGTTAATTATGAGGTTTCATCGATGCTAAGGCCGAACTGTCAATACATTTTCGCTGATCTTTATAAGTCGAATAAATAATTCAAAAAATGAATCTAAGGGAAAAACTCGGATTGATCGTTCCATACTTGACTTTCTAAGGTACATGAAATGGCATATAAATCTGTACCTAGATATACACTTATCAATTTCGGTTTGCAACAGAAAACTATTAGGTATCTTCGAAAGTTCACCAATGGATAAATACCACCTATACATATTTGCCAAATAAACAGCTATGCATATGCTCCCTACACCAAATTTCGATTGATCTGTACTGGAATACAGTTTATGAGCGCCGGAATTATTTGTATTTTTTTAGAATTTTTTGTTTGATTATAAGTTTTAAATGATTACGAGTTGAGCAATTGGACTTTATAGTCCAAAATATTTTCACGTTTTCAACATAGCGAATTTTGAAAAAGTTATAATTTATTAAATTAAATCCCATTTTCTAACTGAATTCTAATAGAAATTCTCGAATTGTATTTGATTTCTAGCAGTTAGGTACAATTGTAGTACTAATAAATGTGATTTATGGTATTGTACCAAACGCCATAGACTTCTCTCGAAGTCCTTCTGCAAATAGGCTTGTTACTGACTCCCTACGCCATTCCTCAGAAGCAGAATGGTCATTCGTGGACCCGTCAATCATGAAACGTGGCAGGTGTCGTTCTTAAACACGACAGAGAAATTCTTATAAAGAAAAACCTCTGCTCCTTTGGTGAAGTGAACCCGAGACCTCTGGTCGACAGGCGGATGTGGAACCACAGCATCAACTTCTTCGCCTTAGGTACATTATTTTTAATGAAAACCTAAAAAACTGCTGGATGACCAAAGACTCAAACTCCTATCACAGATTTTTATATTCGAAATGATAGGATTCACAAATCCAATGCCAGGCAGCTGTTTCAACCCGTCATAGTTGTTCACAATGACAGTCGGCTGGACTTGCGAACACGAAACATTCTTATTTTGAATAAAAAAATCCTGAAAATCCAGCTAACCGGGCGGCTAATGGAAAAAAATTAAGAACTAAGGGTTTCAAAGGGGTAATCAAAGGGTTGATATTCTTGGTACCCACCTTGCTCCAGACAGCAGGTATGCCCCTTGTCTCCTGCGATGACTTCGGAACCTCTGGCAGAACATTGAACCATAACTGAAAAAAATCATATCGTTGATATGGAACATAATCTTTACATCATTGTTTATCGGGCGACAAACTTATTTTGAACACTTATTACTCGCTTATTGTTTTTTTAAAGTCGGTATTGGTTGGTAATTGTACTTTTTGTTAGTAGAAAAAATGGTTTCCAGAAGACGCGCCCTAAGAAAATTGTTCTTGTTTATATACTTTATGATTCACTCAACATTTTTCTCCACTTTTGAAAAGATCAGTTATCCTCAAATCAAATTGATATTATTTGCACTCGACGCTCGTTTCGCTTCAAGGTTGGAATCTTTAGGAGAAGATACTGACACAGTATTAGTTTTCTTCTCCTGAAGATGCTAATGTCATATTTTTGAGAAATCCTTTTTCGCGTACTTAACGTGTTCTTTTATTGTATGAACATTTCAACAGATACTGCTCTTGTTCCTGGCCAGTATTAAAGTTTCACCGGTATGCGGGGAGTTTATTTCTGTAAAAATCTTCAAATGCTGTTCAAATTTATGAATCTAATTACACAGCGTTTCACGAAAGTGACGCATACAATTCATAATTTCAAAACGAAATACTTGAAGATAAAACTCAAAAAGGACTATTTTGAATTTAAATTGTGGTATCACCATAAAGGGTGATACATATCCGAGTCATGACCTATGACGAGTAACATAAATTACCAATAACAGGTTTAAATTTTGATTTCACGTCATCAATTAATCTTCAGTTCATGAAAAATTATTATGAAACTGTTGTATTTTGATTACAGTCGTACAAAAGTATTAGAGTTTGTTTTATAGCCGCATGATAAATTCCGAATGGTAAAGTTTCTGAAAAATATCTGTTGAAACTTTGAGATAATGCTCTATCTGTATGTGAAATATCGTGAAAGTCCTTCATGAAATTCATTCTCCAAATGTTTCTTATGGTAGAAACCGATCAAGAGAATTACTAAGATTTCAATACCTTACCCCATAAGATTATTTCAATGGTTGTTGAGTCCAAAAAACTTATTTCAATAAACTTATTTCAATAGACTTACCAACAAAGGCACATTTAGGAGACCTTAATTCATAACAGTGACGACATCCATACACATAATGAAATTGATGACGTACATTTTTAATAATATGAAAACTGACTATACCCATGGCCCATGATTACAACACAAGGGACCAACATAGTCTATTGACGAGTTTGAAAAAGCACTCTTTCGATAAAAGAGTCGCCAACTATATTGCAGCTAGTGGTTTATTCAACAAGCTGAAAAGCTTTTCTTAGAACGTTGTTTTTATATACATACTGGAATTATACTTGTTTTCATGTATATATATATATATATATATATATATATATATATATATATATATATATATATATATATATATATATATATATAAGGTGTGTTCGGGTTCTCAACAAAAACAGTTCAGGAACGGTTCGAAATAGTGGGACTGTTGAGGCGTGAAGGGTTTGTCTTGAGTATATCTACAATAATTGGGTGGGTGGCTATTTTGAACCGTCCTAGATGGATATTTATTGCGAACTCGAATACTGCTATACATTTGTCTGCATATGTTAGAGTCTTTCGCTTGTATATTTATATGTTGATATATATGTAATCTTCTATTTATTGCTCGATTTATTGACCACACATGAATTGAATTTTAATCAATGTATTTTCGCTACACTGCTTTTGGTACTTGAATGTAATATAGCATGTAGCTTCTTTCACAGGCTCGGCCGATTTATTTTCTGTGATAGGATGTGGATTTCAAGAAATTTTATTTGATAATTTATTTTAATAGTTTTTTTGGCCCTGTATGCATTTGATTCGTGTGAGTTACATATGTCTGAAACTAGCATTTATAAGGGATTTGAAAACCTGATAATACACTGGGTGGCCATTAAAAAAACACACTCAGATCATTTTTGTTAATATCACAAATTAAACTTGAAATTCTACCTTATCGAGGTTTTCGTAAAAAACTATTTCGATTCGGAGTTATGAATTCAATGCGTTACTTTCGCAATACGCGCTAATTTCTGTGAGCTACGCCAAAATATAATTACTCAGGATCTTAAAATTACGGTCATATAAAATCCATCCCATGGATGTAACTTTGCTCTGGTAACTGCCTTCAATTATATTTCCATATATGAATTATGAAATAATAAAGTGAGTCATTTGAAATTAAACTAGTTTTCCTTTATTTTGACGTTTGAATTTCTCTCGTATTTGGTGAAGGATAAATAACGATTGCAAGTGCATATCAAGTTAGCTGATGCAATTATTTTCACGAGATATCGGAATATTAGGTCAAATGTATAACGACTCTATGAGACTTATTGATATAAATATATACTCTATGAACATTTCGGTGTCAAACAAGCATCTTGGCATATCGCACTAATTTCTGAAGATGTGCACTTACGTATCCAATGGCCAAAAATGAATCCGTCTTATCTGTTGGATTACTACTAATATACAGACGTCTTTCATATGTAATGCAATATACGGCGAGGTATGCGCCAATAGAGT
This sequence comes from Zygogramma bicolorata, assembly GCA_032362365.1. Classification (NCBI taxonomy): domain Eukaryota; kingdom Metazoa; phylum Arthropoda; class Insecta; order Coleoptera; family Chrysomelidae; genus Zygogramma; species Zygogramma bicolorata. The sequence continues at coordinate 513,370 of JAVJAQ010005442.1, forward strand.
AGTTGATTTCTGACAATTCTAACTATTAATATATTCTTAGATACCCATGATCTGAACGCGTGTCTTTGTAAAATAATTGGATCTTCGAACCCATTGAATGGAGTTTAATTTTTTTGTTTATATCTGGACTGAGGTAATACCTGGTGATGAAACAGTACATTGTTTACAAGGTAGAAAAAGCCGAACATTCCTGGACGACTGTGAAGAATGTTAAGTCGAGACTTAGCAACACAGAGTCCAGAAATGTGGCTTTTCCTAAGGGGTAATCATACTATTTTTCCGCAAATCGTTTAGAATTTGACAGATATTAAATAGTTTTGAAATAATTGCGAATACTTTTATTCACAAACAAATAGTGCTTTGACAATGGTTAGTTGAGTTACTATATAGAAACTGTTTTCAATCATTTATGTAGAACACTAACAACAGTAAGGAAATCTTGACTCTTTGAAGGCGGATGCAAGCAAGCCAACTTAACTATAAATAACTTAACAATTCGTAATTGACGAATAAAACATGGGAATTTCCAATATAAACCAAGTAGTTATCTGGATGCCCTTATGAAATCCTGATGATTTATGTTTCTGAGTTGATAAGTTATTCATAATTGAAGTTGGCTCGCTTGAATCCACCTTAAGAAGTTTTGACAGAAATTTCAAAATTTACTCGCGATTTGCGGAAAAATAACATACTGAACATTTTCTTTTCTTATTCTTTTCTCATTCAGAGTTTTGATGAATCATTTTTTGGCTTTCTTTTTGGCTCCGAATCAAAAATATAGAAATTACAACTTCTATGAAAGAAGTAAAATCTGAAAAAATCACAAACACTCTCTGTCGATAGCTACGTATATATCATTTGAAGAAGTTTGATTCGTTCACAAAAAGGAAGGAAGGATCTATCTAAAACAGTTACTCCCCTGCCTATATTATGGCAACGATGAGCACCGGGTTGCATAGAAATTACTTTTTCTTGCTCAATTCATATCCAATATTCCTGATTATTATTTGAAAGTTGCTTGATTTTCATTTTATTGCGGTAAGATATTCATGTTATTGTTATTTTTTCAACATTTTTTCTCCTACCACTAATTTTGAGATTTGTTAAAAAATAATTTGACACTTGAAACAGGTAGGTATCAATTAGTGAATATTCTGCTACAAAACTTCAAGTTGTGATCAATTTATTAAACAAATGAATTTGAATTCAAATTATCATGATGTCAAATTCTTGTGACAGATTATCGGCGTGGCGAACCTTATGTTTATAATAACATATAAATAAATCAAGTTCAATTCAATAGTAAGAATTTTGAGATTGTGGATGAACTCTTTGATGATATTTCAAGTTATAATTGATATGACATTTAGGAAAGTATCATTACAGAATTTTACTACTTTTCTTCGGGTTTGAAGGCCGTCGTTCTTTGAAATTTCTTCCTAACGTTTCGCTAGCGCTTACTCATCTCTCATATATTATTTCCGATGACAGTCCGATGAGTCATCGGAATAATAGATGAGAGATGAGTAAGCCTCTGAAGAAGCTAGCCACTCGCGCTAGCGAAACGTTAGGAAGAAATTCCAAAGAACGACGGCCTTCAAACCCGAAGAAAAGTAGTGATACTGAAAACCTCATCCGCGAAAGACTTAATCATTTTATCATTACAGATACCGAAAATTGCCGGTTAGCAGATATTTTTTTTCAGTGGTTAAATGGTCATTTCATTTTTTTGCTAGGTCGGATTTTCCATATTTCGGTTCAATAACCGTAGCAACCAAGCAATATCCTGGAATAGCCCACTTTAAAAAAAAATAGTGAATACGAGAAGGTCATATCCAGGCGGTTGGAGAGAAAGGAGTTTTATGCAATTGTTGTAAAGTTGTTGCATACTCATAGTGATCTAACGGAACTCTGAAACTCTCAGTTCACACAACCGATTGCATTATCAGGATTTCGAATTTTCCTCTGATTATAAAAGAAACGTTCACAATTTTGGTATCAGAAAACGTGTTCGATATTCATCAATAACGTTGAAAATCAGAGGGGATGACAATATCAAACATTTTCACAGTATAACCTGAACTTGAGTCTTCTTTTATTAATAGTTTTTGTTGGAATATCAATGGTGTCACATCATTCGTTGCCGTGAGGGCGCTACTTACCTTTTATTCTAACAGGACTGGGTGTCTTGAAATACCTCATTTGATAGGTCCTGGTCCTACTAGTCTCTATCGAACACTGGTTTAGTTATGACAATCGGACAAGCCGTTCGTGACTTATTACAACTCAAATTTGTCCATTATAAAAAAAGTTTCTTACAACTCGAGTCTCGACTTTGAAAATTGATTTAATTTTGAATTATCTCGGAGTTGTATGTTTTTATCATGGAGGATAATTAGATGTTGTTGAAATGAATTGAGATGTTTTTTTTTAACTGAAGTGAACTCAGGGAGAACTAGTTAATTTTTGAAAAAATTGAAAAAGAATGTCATGATATTTCTGTCAGAATGTTCCAAAAACGATGTCTTTTGACGTAGATTTTATCCGACCTTGATATTTGGTGCCTTTGCGTGCTGTAGAGCACGCAATCACTAATCCGTCATGTTACACTGGGGAATCTAAGAAATGGTGGAAAGAAGAGTGGAATTTAAATTAATTGAAACTTTCAAACTGAATATTTTTTGAAAAAGTTTATTCTTCATTTCAGTTTTTGAATTATTGTTTATCGATGCCTAGGGCGAAGAAATATTTTTGATAAGTCTACTTCCGGATTATGTATTCCAAAACACTATCGATGGAAGTAGCCTGTACCGACGCTACTAGAAATAGCAAAAATATTTCAATATCTAGTGTTTTTACCACCCACCGAAAGGGCCAATTTAATAACAACAAAAAAAAAACTTATTTTGAAATATTCAAGTCAGGAGTTATGAGAAAAAACGCAAAATTGGACCTCTCTGAGTGCCGTCTCTTTTCCAACCCAGTCTGGTGCAGCAGACTAATTCAGTGCTCAATTACAACGATGGATCCTCGTACATGGACTCGATTTTTCATGTTATGAACTCTCATGCGGATTTTTGTCCAAGGTGAATGGGGCATATGTTGATGAATAACGTGAATAACTTACTGGTTATCAGGTTGGCCATGGTACCACTAGGAACGAACATTGCATCTTCTTTACCCAATAGGTCTGCACTCCTTCGCTCCAGTTCGTTAACCGTTGGATCTTCACCATAAACGTCATCTCCAACTTCTGCATCGAACATAGCCTCCTTCATCGCTTGGGTAGGCCTACTCAGTGTATCAGTTCTTAAATCTATTATTTTCACGTCCGCACCAATTTCGGATTTGATTATTTTTTCATACATGTTATGTTTCGTAATAAATCCCTTTTCTCTTCGACGGCTACCGACAGATTACCCATTCAAGTACAGCTTGTTTTCTTTTATAGGTATTTTTCATCCTTATGGGGAAGAACGGGTTGTGAAACGTGTTATATATTTCCTGCTTGAAGTGCATGTAGAAGTAATTCCCCTACGAAATAGTCCGGGTGCTTCAAGGTTCATTGAAATAAATGAATTTGTATTTTACTTGATTGTGTTCATATCAATTTCCTTGGCAATAAGTTGTTGATGATATATAATTTCTTTTTTTGTCTTTTTACTCGGAGTCATATCTGCTTCTATTAAAGAAAATGAAATATCAGAGCATTTGAGGAAATTTGTATGGCTTTTTATTTTCCAAATAAATCATTCACAGACGGTTATTTTATAAAAAAAAGAAAATAGAAATTCTATCTTAAATAATAAAATCACCGCGACCTCTATGGCGCGCCTGGATGTGGATCTCATAGAAAGTCACTTGCCTTACTGAAATTATATACCGAATCCATTAAACTTGAATAAAAAAGTTTTCATTGGGTATTTTATTAACCCAACAGGAAAGTGCATTAATGTTGGAATTGAAATTTCTTTCGATAATTCTTTGAACAACAAAATGTGGAAGTAATTCAGATACTCCAAGAGTGAAACGATGGAAGATATTCCAGAAGTGAATAAATCTATATAATAAATAAATAAATCTATATATATATAAATATATATATGTGGTCTCGGTAGTGTAGTGGTTAGTATATCTGCCTATCAAGCGGCCCGGGGTTCGAATCCTCGCCGGGCCACCGTGCTGGGTAATCGCACGTTAAAAGGTAAGGCCTCGTTGATCCATTGCTCGCACAAGTTTCGACTTCTGAGGGTTGACGTTCGTCAGCTGGTTAACAGAACGAACAATAAATATATATATATATATATATATATATATATATATATATATATATATTTGTTCCGTAGTTTTCTGGGTATTGTAACCTACCACAATCTGAAAAAATAAGAATCAATATTTGAATCTATGAGTTCGCTCCTGAAGGACAAAACTTTATGTCAAATTGAAAATATTCGACAAATGTCAATTACCAAGATTGCCTACAAGAGATATTGGTATCTGAACAGGAATAAGAACATTAGTTTTGAAAACGGAAGCGGATTCAGTTTCCGTAACGTTAACAATAAGTATTTTCATATATATATATATATATATTAGTTCTTATTATTTTTTTGATAGGCAAAATGTGAGTTATACGAGAAGTTGTCGAATAATTGGACTTGTTCTTTCCAGAAAGAACTGTTTTTCAATATACGCAGCGACTTTTCGGGGTAGATTGAAAATCTGCCCTTCTACACGTGTATAGATTCCTATATCAATTCTTATTTTTCCAGATTGTTGTAAGTTACAAACCCAGAAAACTACGGAAAAATATTGATCCACCACAAAATAATGACGTTCAAACAATATAGATATATATATATATATATATATCGATAGAGTTTTGGAATCACTTTTGGGTTCATGCCAGCCCTCCGACACCTGGAGATTCTTAATTGTCGATTAAACTGCAGATTTCATGTCCTATGAAAGATATGAATGTCATATCGATATTGTACAGTCAAAGAATATGCGGTTCAAATCCAACGGATGTCCCATTGATATATGTAGGGGTCACTGAGATCGACATCCTAGGGTTTCAGTCATGAACGTTTACTGAATATCCCATATCAATATCCATGGAATGTCCGGGGGCAATGTAGGCATCCATAACATATTCCTCGAAGACATCCCCCATATATTTTGGAAATTTGATAAGAGTATGTTCATTAAATTAAAACGTCATTCATTTAAATAAATGAAATTCTAGTAATTCATCAAAAAATAAAATATCCAAATCGATAATCGATCCTAATTTAGATTCAAATCAACCAAGTCAAGACTGCCAAGAAAAGGTTTGGTGGATTGGGTTCTGACTTCTAAACATTTAACTCCGAATTGAGGACACAAGTACTACCAAGAAAATTCTTGAAGTCGAAGTCAACAGTTATGACCAAGACATATTCGAGGAAGACGAAGGTTATATTCTTACTCTTATTTGTGTGTGGTCAAACAAACCAAATACTATGTCGCACGTCAATAGGTGAATATAGTGTTAGATAGTCACCATATGGGATTCAAAGTCGATACTGGTGTCACTGTGATTGGACCAGATCAGGCTGAGAATATTGGCAGAACAACTTTCATAAAAGGTCAATTTGATGTGTCCGAATGTCGAGCCAGGACAAAAGAATATGTTTGGTGTCCAGATATTTTAACACATATGGAGCAAATGGTGAAAACTGCAGTGTTTGTATGAAACACCGACTGAACCCCACAAAACAACTCCAATCACATTGAGACTTTGGCCCCCAGGTTGTAATAGACTTGTTTGAGATCAAAAACAATCAATTTCCATGTGATTACTTATATTCAAAATACCTCGAAATATTTCATGACACAAATAACTTCAGAGTTTGTCATTGGAGCAATCAACAATGTTTTTGCAAGACATGTGATTCCAGATGTTGTGCCGTCGGATATTGGATCTCAATTTCGAGAAGAATTGGAGAAATTTTCTTATCAATATGGATTGAAACCGATAACCTCTAGTCCACAAATTCCCAATGCAAATGGAAATTAAATTAAATACCAAAAAAATATTTATAAAAATGAAGTCATAAATTAATCTATGTTGGCGTACAGAAGCAATCCATTGGCATGCGGTTGGTCTCAGATTTTTTATTCGGAGGTTATATCCGGAGTGCACCTAATAGTTTAAAATGTGTGCTACACATCCAATAATTATCTTAAATTGTTATACACGAAAAGCGTTTGCTTAAAAGCTAAATTTTGATAATAATGGAAATGCACGCATTTAGGCCGATTGGGCTTGATGAGGGATATTTATTCATTTATCCACCACAAAATAATGACGTTCAAACAGGAATATACTATATTGGAAGGGTCGAAGATGTTCGAACAGGTATCCGCTATGGGGTGAGTGAGTGAAGATGCCGGGGTTCGCGAAAAGGGCTCACTGGAGCATAGTCACTGACACTTGCGTCCCCCACCCTTTACCATCACCATATTGGGATTATTTCCAGAAACTCAACTCAGCCCAAAAAACTTCAAAATCGAACACAGAAACAATATATAGTATCTGAAAAGTGTCTTGTCTAGTGCAATTGATCGCTGTAAAACTCTGTAAAAGCAGTTTAGCCTTTCAAATTTTTCATCGTTTTTTCGCATTGAGGAAAATAATCGGAAGAAAAATTAGTAGTACCTATTGAACCACAATGGGGGCGAATGGAGATGGTTGAATCAGAGGTCAAGCGTTTAAAAAAAGGCAACGTTATACTTCTTATGATCGCCATAAAGCAGATGATTTTCGCCACTTTATCCAGGAAAAAGAGTTTGGATAAACGATATGGGTAGATATGCAGGAGTACAATAGGAAGATAATTAATCAAGATCAAATAATTCAGATGGCTCTGAAGTTCGGAGAAACCGAACAAATTTGATAAGCGCACCTAGAACCGAATGGAGGAAACATCATCCCATTGTCAAGATTATTCAGTGCTCATAGTCCAAGATGGAATAGAGGTCGACCTTTACCAATCTGTTTACCGGATGAAACAAACTTTTTATAGGGTTTCATAAATAGACGAATACGCCTATAATGGCTTGCCTACCAAAATATGGTCCAGACTGTATACAGAGAGATTCAAAAATTTTCACCTTATGGAAAACTTTTTTATTATCCATTTGTTAGAAAATTTTATTCCTCATAAAAATGGGTGTATTGCAGAATATTTGCATAAAAGTTGTCGAAAGTGTACAAGGGAGAACAAAAAATAGGAATTTTGTGTAGGTCGACCTCTATTTCGTCTCTTGGACTATAATAGAGACGAGCTTTAGAATACTTCGCAAGCATTTATTTAGGGGGGGCGTATATAATGACAGTTCAAGGGCCGATTTGAGTTAATTTTTCGAGAAGGATTTGAAGTGGTCGGGTTTGTTGGAAGGGTATGAGGACTTAGACAATGAGTCTTCTGTCTCTAACCCAAGGAGTTATACCCACTAAACATCTCGTGATATAACCTTAATGCAAAAGTTACAATATTATATGAGATCGGGTCGATTGGTCCGTGACTTTTTGAATAATACAGGTTTTTATATAAAAAGTTATTTCATTTTTCAACATAGTCTCCTTTGAGTTCTATACACTAAGTCCAATGTTTCCTCAATTTTTCAATCCCTTCCAAAAAATATGATTTGTCGAGGTCATCAAAATAGGTATTTGTCTGTGAGATGACTTCGTCGTTGGAGTCAAATCTCTTTTCGCCGAGCCATTTCTTCAAGTTTGGGAAGAATAAATAGTCACTCACTTCTTTAGCGCCGATTCACCCACAGAAACCCACTGTTTTGATTGCTGTTTGGTCTCCGGTGTGTTTTAGGGGATCCACGTTTAGTCTACGGTTACGAAATGCGCAAAAACTCGTCCATATTGCGGTTGAACAACGCCAAACATTATTGCGTAATTATCACACGTTGCGTTTGTGGTCGACTGTTAGCACAGGCAACACCCATCTTGATGAAAGCACTATTGTAAGTGACAAAGAATCAATCATCTCGTTTTACATATTTCCAATAATCATACCGATTGATTATTAACTTAAACCCAAACCCAATTTACAATAATAACCTGTTCTATTATAATAGAAAATAGTCGCACAGTTCGACTATTCGAAAAAGGTATAAATTAATTACTATTAACATTCGATACTGTTCGAGTGAGATCAATTAATTGAGCAACATGGACAATAACGATAATGAAAATCAAGCCCGCCCCGAACCAATACCCGAAATTGAACCATATAAATTATCTGAGATATTTTCAATTGTCCCTGAATTCGAAGGAGATCAAATTTTTCTTACAACCTTCATGAATGCTTGTGATTGTGCTTATCAAATGGCAACTCGTGATCGGAAAAATTTATTAACTATTCATATCAAAAATAAACTCCGAGGAAGAGCTGCCCAACTCATAAGCTCGAGAAACCCTGAAACTTATCATGAAATTAGGCACCTATTGAGTTTGAATTTTGGTGATACCCGAGATCTCACCTCACTAATTCAAGATCTTCAACGATTGAAACAATTACCAAACGAAACCGCTTTAATTTTCTTTAATCGTTTACAAGTACACAACGCTAAGATGCATGCTTGTATTCAGAAAAGTTCTCTTACTGTGGAGCAGAAACAGGCTCAGTCAAGATTAATCGAAACTATGACATTGAACACTCTACTTACCGGACTAGAACCTAGACTAGGCCAGATAATTCGCGCAGGAAACCCTAGAGACATGCTCGAAGCACATATGCGCATTAGAAGAGAACTTCAATTGTCCTATTTTGAGAATCAAAAACACGACAGACAACAACAAGTAAGAAACAATATTTCCAAAAAACCTCATTCATCTCACCCTCCGAAATGTACATTTTGTGGACATCTTGGCCACTCGTCGCACGAGTGTCGACAAAGGCAAAGATCCTTTAGCTCGAATTTTCCCCGGAATTCTAATACAAACTTTTCGAGACCCGACACTTTTCAACAAAATCGTCCCCCAGTAAACTACCAAAATAACCATCCGAGACCACCATTTCAAAATATGCAGAAAAACCCACAACAATTTCAGAATACCCAACCGAAACCAGTTTTCAAAAATCAAAATCAGTCTCAGAACAATTTTCGTCCTCCAGTTATTCAACGCAACCCTAATTTCAACCAACAAAGAACATTCTGTATGAATTACCAAGATACAGAATACCAAGATTTCGATTCAGTTAATTATTCAGAATCACAAAATTATTATGGAGATAATAGCCAAAGATTCGATAACTATTATACGGATAATAGCCAAAACCCTCAACATTATTGCGATCAATACTCTCGGTATGAGCAATACGATCAATATAATAGTGGTGTGAATAACGATGAATACCAGGATTTTCTTTCACTCCCTTCTCAAAATCACCCTCCAGATTCCAACCAAACCAACGACCCAATATCGGAAATTCAAACACAAGTCCAATCAATGAACTTAGGAGACTACCATCCCGATCTGAATTTCCCGGAGCAACGTTTCATGTAAGCTCACTGCATGCAATGAATTCTAAAAATCTCTACTATATAAAGGACCTAACAAATACATTCAAAATACTCATCGACACTGGCGCTGGAATTTCCATATTCAAGCCAAAAACTTGTGAAAAATATCTTCACCGATTTCCCGAAAATGTAATAGTCCAGGGAATCACAGACCAAAAAGTTTTTATAACAGAATCTACTTTGATAAATTTCAAAGACAATGATCCACATAAAGTATTCGTTTATGATTTAGACATTGAATTCGACGGTCTATTAGGATCTGATTTTCTTGAACATTATAACTGTATCATAGATCTGAAAAACAAACAACTGATAACAGATTTCAAAACAGTTCCTTTATTCAAAGTGACAGAAGACGATATTAAAACCGATAGTGAAACGAATAAAATTTCAATTGAACCTAGGATGGAACGAGTATTCAAACTTAAAAGCAACCTCAAGAACACTGATGCTATACTGTTAGCACAGGAAAAAGAGAAAGTCAGAATACCGAATGCTTTAGTGAAAATTAACGAGAAAGGTGAATTCTTGACGTCAATCATAAATGCCAATGCTATTCCAAAGACCGTAAACTTCACAGACTTTATTTTAGAACCGATATCAAGTTTTGAATTAGCCCTGAACTTTAACACTGCTAATGATCAAAATTTGGAACAAATAGATCGAACTCAAGAAATTCGTAATCAATTGAGACTTGATCACTTGAACCAAGAGGAAGAACAAATGATAACAGCCCTTTGTTTAGAGTTCTCTGACATATTTTACCTCGAGGGAGACAATCTTACCTTCACGAACGAAATTAAACATACTATCGAAACAAATAACGCAAGACCAGTGTTCACTAAATCCTATAGATATCCCCAAATCCACAAGGAAGAGGTTAAAAACCAAATTTCTAAAATGCTCCACCAAGGGATCATTCAACCATCCGCATCCCCATGGTCGTCCCCAGTTTGGGTAGTCCCCAAAAAGCTAGACGCTTCTGGCAAACCCAAATGGCGAGTCGTTATTGACTATCGAAAACTGAACGAGCTCTCTGTGGACGATAAATACCCTCTGCCCAATATTTCTGATTTGCTTGATCAACTCGGGAAGTGTCAGTACTTCACTACCCTCGATCTCGCGTCAGGTTTCCATCAAATAGAGATAGACCCGAAATACATTCAAAAAACAGCCTTCTCCGTAGAGAATGGGCACTACGAATTTGTTCGTATGCCGTTCGGGCTGAAGAATGCTCCATCAACTTTTCAACGAGTGATGGACAACATTCTCCTTGGCATCCAAAACGAGCGCTGCCTTGTATATGTTACCGGCAAAGTGTAATATCAGGCATTGTATAGAATACCTAGGCATTCTATACATTGCCAAAAGTAAGCAGGCAAAGTGTGAAATTTTAAACATTTCATACTTTGCCTAGGCATTCTATAGAATGCCTGCTGGAGTTCAGGCAGAGTTAAAAATCTGTCTGTTCCATTGTTTTCAAGTTAAGGTTAACCTAACCTAACCTAACCTAACCTAAGCTAAGAAAATGAAAGCTAATTATTCACTAATATTTCACTTTTAAATTTTACTCTAGTACAAAATGAGGATTTTCAGATCCTATGTTTAATACATTTCATGTTTGTTATTTGCAATAAACAATTTTTAACAATGTTGTTCATTTTATACTTTGCCTGTAAAACTTTCGACATTCTATATAATGCCTAGGCATTATACACAATGCCTAGGCAAAGTTTGTACAATTGTTAAGAAAAGAGTTTATTTCCTACTTTGCCTGGATTCACTCGGCAATGTATACAATGCCTAGGTATTCCATACAATGCCTGAATTGTACACATTGCCGGTAACATATACATGGATGACATTATCATATATTCCCCCACGATCCATGAACACATATCCAGATTAACCGAAGTCTTCAAACGACTGAGGAAAGCGAATCTTAAGATCCAACCAGACAAATGCGAATTCCTGAGAAAGGAAGTTGCATATCTGGGCCACATCATCACCAAAGATGGCGTAAAACCAAACCCGTCCAAAGTTGAATGCGTTCGAGATTTTCCTCGACCAAAAACCCCAAAAGACATTAAATCGTTTTTAGGTTTAGCCGGATATTACCGACGTTTTATATCGAATTTCGCCAAAATCTCTAAACCTCTAACAAAACTATTACAAAAAGATATTCCATTTAATTTCGATTCAGAATGCGAAAAATCATTCAATGAACTGAAACTAGCCCTCACTTCCAGTCCCATTTTAATATACCCAAATTTTGAAGAACCTTTCCTTCTAACCACAGACGCTAGTGCATTTGCTATAGGCGCCGTCCTTTCACAAGGCACTATAGGCAAAGACCTTCCGATAGCGTATGCTTCGAGGACACTCTGCAATGCTGAAACTAAATACTCTACCATTGAGAGAGAGCTTTTAGCGATTGTATGGGCCGTGAAACATTTTCGACCCTACCTTTTCGGCAGAAAGTTCAAACTGATTACAGACCACAGACCCCTCACTTGGCTCTTTTCAATTAAAGACCCAGGTAGTAGGCTGGCACGTTGGCGGTTGAAACTTGAAGAATACGACTACGAAATAGAATACAAACCCGGCAAAATAAATAAAAACGCGGATGCACTTTCCCGAATAAAAATCAATCATTTCAGACAATGTGCGAATTTTCAGTCAAAACTTGCAATATTGGCGTCAAACGAAAATCCAAACGAACAGACAAACGAAAATCCAAACGAACAGACAAACGAACAGACAGACGAACAACCCCTTCCAGGACCAAGTAAATCCCAAGACACTCCACAATCTCAAGAAAACGAAGAAACTCTTCTTGAACAAATTCAAAATGAATTTTACACCTTCATTGATTTGTACCGAACTCAATCTCTCATTGAATATTCAAAAATAAATTACGATAACAGTCAACTACTAGACAAACAACATAAACATATTCTCACGTTTTTTCGACAAAATCTATTAGAGGATCTCCACGAAAAAATCATAGACGATATTTTCGAAGAGAATGCCGAATTTCACAACAATAGAGTCAATGTCCTATCGAGTAGATCAGTTAAAGGTAGGAAGTATTATATAGTTCCATTGCCTTTCAACCCAGACGCAGTAAACGAACTTCTGTTTTACGCACTTTACAAATGGAAGAACGACATCGACCTTTCAAAGACTTATTTTGTTGAAAATAATTTGGATCTACCTATATTAGAAATGATTTCCTTCATTTTTGCAGAAAAAGACATCAAAATAACTATCTGTCAAAATTTAACAAAAACCCCTGATACAGACGAAATTCCCATCATCATAGACCAATGTCACTCTGGTAAAAGTAACTTACATCGAGGTATCAACGAGACTGTTAGGCGAATAAAACAAAAATATAATTGGCCGAATCTAGTAAAAGATGTAGAAAATTTTATCAAAAAATGCGAAACCTGTCAAAAAGTCAAAATTTGCAGGAAAAATCTAAGCAGTCCACTTGTAATTACTGAAACACCTAAAACACCATTCGAAAGAATAAACATAGACATCCTAGAAATTCCAAACAAAAATTATGTTCTAACTATTAGAGATGAACTGACAAAGTTCACCCAAGCATACCCAATGGAGGATAAATCCGCAATATCAGTTGTCAATACGTTAATACTTTTTCTTCAACACTACGGGACTCCACTCAGAATTCATAGTGACTCCGGTCGCGAGTTCAACAATACAATGATGAGAGATCTCTGTATGCTTTATGACATTAAACAGTCATTTTCTAGCATCAACCACCCGCAATCAAACGGCTCTTTGGAACGTTTTCATGCAACTCTTTTAGAAATGATCAGAGCAAATAAAATTGAAAACCCTCACGAGCACCCCTTAGCTGTTTTGCCTTATGCTGTTATTTGTTACAATAACTGTAAAAACAAAACACATGGATTTACACCTTACGAACTTTTATTCGGACACACCTCAGTCAGACCACCTGAAACCCTTTACAATCAGAAAGAATTGATATCAAAGTATGTGCGAGACCTTGATAACAAAATATCGTATTACTACAAGATCGCAAGGAAAAGAACCCAGAAACAAAAGGAACAATCAAAAATTAGATTCGACAGGCACATTTCACCCTCTGTACCCGAATATAAAGTAGGAGACAAGGTTTACGTTAAAGAATCTCAAATACAAAATAAACTTGAAATAAATTTAAAGGGCCATTCGAAATAATAGAAATTTTTCAAAATTCAGCAATGCTAGTCAATTGGAAAAATAAACAAAAAACAAAAGTAAACTTCGATAGATTAAAACCATATACTGAAAATTAATTTTATTTTCAGGCTTCTCCTGCTGATTCCAGCAGCGTATTCACAATACTCAATTCAACCCATTAACAATACTATCGGCGTCTTCCTTCATGAAGAAACCACTCTGAAAATTTCCAACGACAAATGGACCCTACTTGTTTATAAAGACCTAGATTCCATAAACTCAGCCCTCATTAACAATGATAGAATTCTAGAAAATATGCTATATACGTTTGAACAATCAAACCCGAGAATGACTTCTTTCAAAACTGAAGTGAAAACACACATCAGTCTCTTGACTCAGATATCCTCCTCACTTAATTTAAAATATCGAGAAATATTCGCTGATACCGAAAAATATGAAAAAAGACCGAAACGCGGCCTAATTAACGGCGTAGGAACTTTCTGGAAAGCAATTACCGGAAACCTAGATGCATCAGATGGTGAATATTATTCTAGCTGTATTGAAAAAATTTCACGAGACGAACACCAATTAGAAAACCTCTTGAAAAATCAAATAACTGTAACCACGTCGGTCATCAAAAATTTCAATTCAACTATTCAAAAATTACAGATCGATGAAGAAACTTTCAATCGCGATATAAAGGAAATAGAAAAATCTATCTATAACCTTTCAGATGATCTTGCCTTTTACGAAGCACAATTAAAAACATTAGAAGTATGCGAAACATCAATGGAAAGCTATCTTTTCTTAGAAACTACTCTCGATGACATATTGAATTCAATCACATTTGCTCGATTGAAAATACTTCATAGCTCAATAATTACTCCGAATGATTTGATCAACTCACTTCAGGGAATCTCTCAATCACTTCACAAAAATAACTTGCCTTTACCGATTCAACTTTCAAATGTTGCCCAATATATTGAGATCATTGAACTTGAAGCATATCAAATCGATTCTAGAATAGTTTTCGTTTTGAAAATACCATTAGTCGAGCCAGAAACGTA
>JAVJAQ010005442.1:529620-573830 GCA_032362365.1 Zygogramma bicolorata
TCTGTGTTCATTGGGTTGTGTAAGTTTTCATTCATTAGTTGAGACTAGTATTGATTCAATTTGTTCATAATCATATTAATTCTGTTGAAGTTCACTTCAATAAATTGGGAGTTTGTTAAAGTTGAATCGATTTGTTTTGGAATGAAAGTCATAGTATAAATTTCTCTGGAAGTCACCCTTGCTTTTGGTAGGAATTAATTTGCACCTGCCATAAGCGAGTGTCCCTTACCCACACCAGAGCTAGTTGTGGTTATAATTATTTGGCGCTTTTCAACACGTGGCCCACTTTAACTTTTGAGAAATTTCTTTGGAAGTTATGACGTTCAGAGAATACTGCGATTTTTTTCGAAACGGCTAAAGTGCTGTTGAATGAAAATTTCTGTTGGAAAGTTCTATTGATTTAAAAATAATATCTATTACCTACTGAATTCCCGGATACCTCCAAGTTACTCCTTAGATTATTTTTTATTCGTTGATTTGACCATGGAAGTCAACGATTTGAATGTGAATGAGATCAATTACGAACTCAAAATTAGAACCTATAGGAGATGTAAACCAAAAGAGGAAACTTTTGAGGGTCGATTTGAACCAAGAAATGTTAAATCGTAGTTTCGTTCAGGAAATTTCCAATCCTTATGATTTTATTGATGACACTACATAAATGAAAGATACTATTGATGATTTAGCCTCGATAATTGCTGACTCTTCTGGAGCGACCCAGCCTTCAGAAGAATTTCTTCAAGGTTAGCGCATTTATCTGGAAGTTTGCAAAAATTAAATATTGTAAACGATACCCACAAGAGAGAGAAGAATAAATTGAAATGCCGTTTATTGGAGTTAGAAGGGGATTTTTCTCTCAAATCGAGTAATGTAAATTCTCTAGGAAATATTCTCCCAATCGGAACATCTTCTCCTGCTCAGTGTCCCCACTATACCTTCTGCTAAATTTGTGGCTCCCTATGAATGGATCATTCATTTCACGGGACTGAGTCAACATAAATCATTTCAGTCATTTTTAGAGAAAGTTGAGTTATTGAGTACAGCAAGGGGAGTCTCAGAAAATGGTTTTTTCTTGTCTGCTTGTGATTTGTTTCAAGGTCCTGCTCTGATTTGGTTCACTAACAATAGAAGTGAGGTTAGTAACTGGGACGAACTTGAAACGTGAAATTGATCGAAGAACTCAGGAAAACAGTAAAAGGGTTACTATGTACATCTATTCTATGGAAGGTTTATTCAACAGGCTACATGAAAAACAAGGTGAAAAGATCATGGTTCAAAAAATTCGTAGGAACTCATTGCCATTCTATGTTTCCTTCTTAGCTTCGGATGATATCAATACTTTAAAAGAACTGTCTGATTTATGTAAGAAATTAAAAGGCACGAATTTGGTCAGAACGTTATGAACCTCCTTCCACTTCGTATCGCTCCCTTTTAGAAACAGATTTGAGTTGTCCAGCGTGTTTGACCAATAAAAATACCTTTCATCGAAATAATTCTTTCAATCTTTCCAATTTCTCTCGACAAAATGTCTCCACCATTTCTATTCGATGTTTCAACCGCCGAAGGCTTGGGCATAGTTATACGGAGTGTCGAAGCCCAAGAAAGATTTTCTGTTATTTTTGTGGAAAAGCTAATATCACTAAGTTAGGATGAGGAAAATGTTATCCATCTCTTCTGAAAAACGAGTCAAATGGCTCTGCAGGTCCAGATGCGGTAGCCAGTTCTTCAAGACCAGACACAAGCGTTCCACTAACAAAAAGCAAGAAACTCCCCAACGGAAATTTCCAAAAACAGTGAAAACATCTGTACAGAAATGGGAGAAATGGTTACTGTATGTCAATAATTTTTGAAGGAAACCACCTCTTAGTCCAGTTTTTATCCATAAAGCACACGATAACCGTCCTTATCTGAATATCAATATATTGATGAGAAAATATCTGCTTTGATAGATACTGGAAGTAATAGTACCATTTTGGGTTCATCGGGTTTCAGTTAATCAAAGGAATATAATTTACCTATCAAATATGATAATGTTTTGAGTATTATTACAGCTGATGGAAGACCATAAGATTTGTTGGGTTATGTTTTTATTCCTATTACTGTTAAAAATGTTTGTGAAGAAATGAAAGTTCTGATCATACATTTTGAGAACCATCAGTTGATTTTGGGCACGGATTTTTTGAAACTTCTCAAGGTTTTTGTCAATTGTGTGGATTTAACTTATGATTCCGCTAGATAAATTTATTCGATCATGTTATGTACAGAATACATTTATGACAAGTCCAATGGTACATAATTTAAAAGTAATAGATGAGTGTTATCTAAGTCGATATTTGCTCGATATCTTGTATATATAAAAAAAATTCAAGGATATAGAGAAAATTATACAGATGGAAAATGTGAAGATGAAAAGATAATGTATAGATTAAAATATATGTATAGTTAAAAACGCTAAAATGTGGTAACAAGTTGAATGTCTAGTAGAAACCGCATGAGTACAATCTGGAAGTATATTGAATGCTCATCGGAGAGTGAAGGTAAATAATTTTAAATTATTTTTGATAAAAAACTACATATTCATCAGTTAGAAATTGCGTACCCTAGGTACTCTTCTACCGAATAAAAATTAAGATTTTGTAGGAAATGTTTCATCTTCCTTTCAAAAGGAATAAGATCGAGATTTCTCCATTCACGAGGTAGCTTATTATACAAATGCAAGTTCAGGGAATTGCGTTGTGAGATCGCAAGTCTATATCTAGGAGGCCTCATAAGGTCTGCTTCTCTGGTTGAATAATTGTGAAAATCGTTATTTCTGTCGATTTCAGTTTTCCTTGAATGTATTTCAAGGAGACTTTGATAAATATAAATAGAAGGGAGACATAGAATCCTGAACTTCTTGAAGAGTTCTCGGCATGAGGCATTATAGGGGGCGTCAGCCATCAAACGTATGGCGCGTTTTTGAAGGCGGAAAGCTCTCACAGAGTGAGGTGAATTCCCCCATAAAATGATTCCGTAATTCAAATAAGGGTGTAAAAGCGCATGATATGAAGATAGGAGGGTGGAAAAATCTAAGGAATTTTCAAGACGTCTCAACAGGAAAAGCTGAGTGGATAGTTTTTTGCATAGTTTGTCAATATGAGTTTTCCAACTCAAGTCATCATCAATGGTCAAACCAAGCAGCTTGACAGATTCCGATCCACAATACTTTTTATTAGAAAAACAGATCATTTTTTGAGATTTACTCTTGTTGAGGTTCAGGTTGTTTGCTCTGAACCAGAGTTCTGCTTCACAGTCAACATTAGTGGAGATTTCGTTCAATACAGAAACTTTATTGTGGAATTGAATGAAAGTAGTGTCATCAGCATAGCACACACAAAATCCTGGACATATACAGTAGAGAATATCATTCATATATATAATAGAAAGAAGGGGACCTAACACGGAGCCCTGAGGTACACCATGGTTTATATGTTGATACCTTGAAGACATATCGTTGATTTACACTGACTGTAACCTGTTATTGTGGTAAGAACCAAACAAATCAAGTGCCACACCCCTGATTCCATAAAAGCTTGATTTTCCCAAGAGTAATTCATGCGAGACACAGTCGAAGGCCTTGCTTAAGTTACACATTGTTATTGAAGTATGTTCGCCCCTCTCAAAGCCCTCGACTATGCCTTGCACAACCATAGAGATTTCTTGCACAGTAGAGCAGTTACTTCTGAATGCAAATTGGTTTTTATTGAGGTGTGACGGGTTTTCCTGGGTTCAAACCCGCACAAGTGACGCTTACGGATAGATTTACAAATCTTTTTGTAAATTACAAATCGTTTTGTAAATCAATGCCTCGGGCGCCACTTTTTTTAATTGGTATGCTCCAAATTCCCGGATAGCAATCATATGGAGGTATCCAGAGGTCAGATAATTGTGACAACGGCAGAGTACTAATCGATGTAGGCTTTAATTACACCAATTTGCATCTGAATACCGTTTGCTATATGAAAGTTCTCGAAAGTATTTCGTTTCTACCTCTCGACACACTTTTATTTCACTGATTTGTTTCCTGAAAATAGGTTGGAGAAAATAACGACCAACGATGTTCAGAAATACGAGTTTATTCAATTCAATGAACGAAAGATAAAACAACGGAACAATATTATATCAACAATATAAAGTATTAACGTTATGAAAACGGGGTTGGCAACAATGATAGGAGATTTCGGACTGCAACGTTCGTAAAGGATATACGAACTTTGCGTTGAACTGCACAGGGTCACTGAAATCGGAATTTGGTCGGTAAACGGTGAGTCGATACTTTATAATGGAAAACTATGAAATGTTGGCAGGTGAAATGTTTCGATGCGGTAACTTTCATAACGGTAAACTAAACCTGGTTCTAAATGGCACTCAGAAACAGCAGAAGGCTGAACTGGCAAGAACCCAAGATAAAGATAAAACAAAATGATTGGTTCTAATTGGCACTCAGATACAGCGGAAGGCTGAACTGGCAAGAACACAACCAAATGTAAAATAAGACGAATTTTCTGAATTCCACAAAAATGATTGGTTCTGAATGGCACTCAGATACAGCAGAAGGCTGAACTGGCAAGAACACAACCAAATGAAAAATAAAACGAATTTCTTGAATCACACAAAAATTATTGATTGGTTCTGAATGGCACTCAGATACGACAGATGGTCGAACTGGCAAGAACGCAATCAGGACTAAATATTCGAAATGACAAATCAAATGTCAGACTGTCGAATGTCGGATCTAACCTCAAAAAGAATTTTCGGTCGGGGTTTGTTGAATGAAACGGTCGGTAAACAAATTTCGGAGCAACTAGGAACACAAGTAACTATCTGCAAGAATGAATCTTCACGAATGAATGTTCATGAATGAATGAATCCCGGTATTCCTCAGAGTCGGTTATTTATACCCGCCGAAAATCTGAAAAGTAGTGGAACTCAAATGACAGAGAGCACTGGGGAATTTCATAAAAACTACAGTCGGTTTGGCCAGTTTCAAATGTTTTTCAATATAAGGTAAATTGAAAAACTCTGTAAAGAATGTGTTTTTATATTAACGGTTGCAAACTAGGCTGATAAGATACCCGAAATGATGAATATTTTACTCGGAAATAATATTTTAGAATTCTTTGAAACATTTCACTTCTCAACAAATTATGAAAACCCATTTCTGAATCTCTCTCACCTATTATCTCAAGATTCTATGCAATACATCATTCATTTCAGATAGATAGAATAATCAAACCTCACTCAATATGGAAAATAGGCCAACCCCAAACGCATGAAAGAAAATACATATCAGATACAAAAATGAACAACAATGAGTAGAAAATCATTCTATGTTACTAAGTAATAAGACAAACGGAATGAAAATGAAATGAGTACTCAAAATGTTCACGGATAACATCATTCATTAAAAATAAATCAATAATACTTCTAGCAGTCTATCATATACCATATCGAACAAACCCAAGTGCTGAAACGGAATCTGTATACAACATATATTAGCCATTTACGCTATAAGGTAGACACGATTAAATTTCCACAAAATGTATTGTCTTCGCGACATGTTTCATGTATTCAAATTGTTTGCTGAATGATCAATTGGATCTCAATAGTTCCCCTTTGTTGAACTTATTCAATTAATAAGTAACTATGGTCCGATATCATAACAGTATCAGTGTAATTCTAGGAATCAGTATCAGTTATTAGCATCAGGTAATAAGTTTAGGAATCATCATCAGTCAAGTTGTATTATTCTAGGAATCAGAGAAAATTAGAGTAGACCCTGATGTATTTAAGGAACTTCTAACAAAGAATAATTTAGTGTTTAGAAACATTCGCTTGATGAAGATACAGTGTATCGAAACATGTCGCGAAGACAATAAATTTTGTGGAAATTTAATCGTGTCTACCTTATAGCGTAATAACTATGGATTTCCATCAAGTAAAGGCCACCTCAATCCAAAATATATTAGCCAGGTCAGTCGACTTTATTTACAAACCCCATTACTGAAAATAATGACTTTATTACAAAGGAAGTTATGTTTTTCGAAGAAGCTCATTAGCCTTTGTTTCACCATAGATTCAAATATTTTTCCAAATATGGGAATTATTGATATCGGGCGGTAGTTATCTACATCGCTCTTATCTCCTTTATTTTTGAAGATAGGTATTATTTTCGTGAATTTGAAAACATCGGGAAATGTGCCTTCAGGAAGACATTTATCAATCAGTGCGGTGAGAGGTCCCATAATTATCTCGCTAGTTTCTATAACAATTTCGCTGTTCAGGTCGTAAACATCACAGCACTTTGTATTTTTGAGTTTTTGTATGGCATCCGACACCTCCATTTCTGTCGCAGGCAAAAAAAAAGAAAGTAAACAACATTCAGTCTCTTTCTGACTTGTCCATCTCTCAAATAGATGAATTACAAAAGGCTACCAATTTTTTTAATGACATTACACCAGAAAATCGATTAGGTAGAACTTATTTATTGACTCACTCAATTGTTACAACTGAAACAAAACCTATCTGTCGAAGACAATATCCACTGAGTCCAAGTATGCAAACTCATTCGAACAAAGAAATTGATAAAATGTTAGATCAAGATTTGATTCAGCCTTCAAACTCCTTTGATTCGTTTGACTACTGCACAGGTTCTAGCGAGTCCAGACTTTCCTAAGCCTTTTGTTCTGCAATGATGCCTCTGACACTGGCGTCGGCTGTATTTTATATCAGGAGTGTGATGGAATTGAACATTCAGTCGCTTATGCCAGCAAAGCATTGAACATAACACAATAAAAATATACTATGACTGAAAAGGAGCTCTTAGCTGTCATTTTTGGCATTGAGAAATTCCGCAGTTACATCGAAGGTACGAGATTTGTGGTCGAATCTGACCACGCTTCACTTGTTTGGATTAATAATATCTTGAATCCTTCAGGTCGTTTGGCCAGATGGGCTGTGAAATTGTCTCAACTTGATTTCAAGATTTTTCATCGTGAAAGTTCTCGAAATGCAGTAGCTGATGCTTTGTCACGTTCCATCAATGAAGTGCAGTGCTGGACATATCTTCTTCGAAACCTGCCAAATTATATCAATACATGTTATCTGAAGTCGAGAAAAATCCTGAATTTGACCCTACATTCTGTGTGGAAAATGGAGTTCTTTTCGAACATATTATAATTGTAACCACAACTCGCTCTGGTGTGTGTAAGGGACACTCGCTTATAGCAGGTGCAAATGAATTTCTACCAAAAGCAAGGGTGACTTTCAGAGAAATTTACACTATGACTTTTACTTTAAAACAAACCTAGGACGCCAAACTCCCTCATAGAGAGTATGTGGTGCTGAAGGAAAAACCGATTCAACAAACTTCCAATTTATTGAAGTGAACTTTAACAGAATTAATATGATTATGGAGAAATTGAATCGATACTAGTCTCAACTGATGAATGAAAAATTACACAATGGTCTATCCTTTTGACCGTTCTGTTGACGTTGGTTCTGTTGACCTTGAAGGGGATGGCCACTTACGCTCCTCCTTGAGTAGTAAAGTGGACTTGAACTCGAACAAGCTACCTCTTTAGCCAGAAATGGTTGGTTTGTTGGCTAACCTGATATAGTCTTTGGCAGCGGATACGAAGCGGCTAGCCTTGGCCACTAGTTGTTGGCTACAGGTATCCTGGGTTCTCTCTACCGCCTGCTTCGAGGATAGTCCAGGAGTCCACTCACTTCAATGGTAGGCAGCTTAAGGTCAGGTGATTGATGTTGGTCCTCTTCAACGGTCGATGGTTTTACATGTGAGAGGAGGGACAAGATATTAGACCAAAGTAATAAGATATATAAATGCGTTTCGCAGAGATTACATCTTGTTGAACTATGTTATAGTGACTATTTCTAAAAGACAGACTATTTGGATCCAAATTCACAGTCTCAGGAAACGATTAAATTCACTTAAATAAGCGAAAGCTCTCTCATGTAAAAATAAAAGACTATGAACTCTGAAAATCTCCAAGGAGCGAAAAGAAGATATTCAATTCAATCAATATAAATTAGAATAGATGAATTAAAGATATTGGCAAATAATAAAAGAAAATCTAATCAACAAGCGTATGATTCTCGAATGGAGTCGCAATTCGAAACAGGTATGTTCAGTATACAAGAAGAGAAAAAAAGTAATAATTGTTCAATGAATTTTTAGGATAATGAAAACACTTTCTGTCAGCCAAGTACCAATGAGTAACCCTTCAATTCTTCAAATCTGGCCGAGCCCAAACTTCATGAAGAAATTAGTGAATTGAATGGTACAAATTATAAACCGTGGCTGGCAAGAACTGGTCTCAGTATGTTACCCAAAATAAATGAAATAAACATGCGAGAAAGTGACTGGAACGAAGATTCAAAAGAATCTGTGACAGTTTGGTAAGTAGTAACAGTTGAATTCAAATTGAATATCAATAGAATGATCACAGACTACTTACCAAACGTCAGAGGTTCTTGTTTCACAGGGTTTTCGGTTTTCAATGAGAATTTGACCAATTTCCTTCTAGAACTGAGATCAATCGAGCTGGGTGAAATTCTGCTCTACTGATAGAACTGGACACTGGTTCTCTTGTTGGTAACACAAAAATAAGCCAAGTAATCCGTTGTTTCACTGAAAAATATATACACGAAAGTACTCGTTCTCCCTCAAGTAGTAGTAGTAGATTCCATTGACTCCAATTCAACAGAAATTATATAGGGAGTCGAAGATAACCTAACTTTTCGATATGAAATGGAATATTTCATCTCAATTCCAGAAATATTGGGTTCAGTAGGTAGAAATAACACAGTTATTGAATATTTCTTGTGGTAAATCGCAGAAAACTAGAGGATGGAAATGATATTAATAGTTTCGGAAAACACTTCGATGTTCCCGACACTGATTCTCGAAAAAACAACAAACTATACGGTTTCATCAAAAAATATACTGTTGATTAGGAAGAAATCATTCATTGAAAAATTATCATGTAGGTGAAATAATCAAATGATTCGAGATGATTCGAATTATTCGAAATAAATATCACCGGTTTCGAAAACACACTCACAAAGCCTCAGAATCAGATGAAATTCGTCGATACGCTATCGATCGATCAAGTCGAGGGAGAGAGACACTCTCTCTCTGAGAGAGAGAGAGATCCCCAAGCCCTTTTTGGCGCAAGCGTGATTTCTATTTTGAAGTGTTGACAGAATACTCAGGTGTAGTTGAGTGCGTCTACCATCACGATGGAAAAGGTGATTAGCAGCACTTCAGGAGGTGTTTTCAGTGGAAAAAGTAATGGAAATTTCATTTTCGTTACACTCCACCTTTTTCCGGTGAGAAAAAGTTAAAGATCTGAGGTTTTTGAGTTTTTCCACTAGTTTTACCACATGACAAAATTTCGAAAAATTCGAAGAAATTCAGATATCATGAAGAAATTCAGATATCATGAAGGGATTAAATATTACAATAAATATGAGAGATACTGATCAATAGGTGAAACAGTCAACGCTGGGTTAAGCTGGTGCTCGTGAACTGTTGTCGGCTCTCTCCACCCGAAGCGAAGACAGGAGTGACAGCTCACCATCGAACTCGGATCAGGCGATCTTCTCGCTGCTTGATGTTAAAGCTGCGCCGACGATTCACCCGATACCACTCGTCGCCGAGTTCGGCAATGGACAGACCCACCCATCCTCACAGCAGAATTGAAGAAACCCAACAAGAGTCACGTGTGGAAACGAAAAAGGAAATGAAGTTGAGATTAAAAATATATAAGACAGAGATAGCCAATTGTCCAGTTCGATTGGAGTAAGATATAGCTCTACCAGGCTGAAAGTTGCTGAACCACAAAAAAAACTCCAAAAAAAATTGAGAGATCCTCCTGAGTTTGATACCGCGAACAAGTCCCCAGTCGCGATGAATCCATGGAGCTCAGGATCCCCCAGTAGTGCCGCACGGCCGCTTTCAGGCGAGCTTCACACGTTGACCGGCCTAGACCTCCACGCTAGCGCACACGACACTCCCCAAGTTCACCCTCCCATGGACTCTGCTTGACAAGACAAGCTGTCGGACTGAACTATGCTCGCGCCCATCACACCAGGTCTCCTACAAACAAAAATAACGGGGTAGGCCTTGAAATGCGTGATACCAAACCGCCTTAAGTTTTGGTACCCTAGCAAATACAAAATTCAATACAAAAGAATGGGAGGTTGAAAACCCAGATAGAAACCACCTCCAAGTTATCTAGCCAAATCACACCTGATCATTGTGGAATGGACTCAAAAAAAACTAGAGGAAATAGAAAGTTACGATAGAGATGAAAGATAAAGAGATGAAGATGCGAGAAAGATAAAAATGAAAGATATTTAGGCAAAAGTCTCCTTGAAGACAAACAAAAGATACATATCTGTATATATTATAACAATTATAAAAAGAGAAGATATTTAACACAGTCAGTTGATTTTCTCTCTCGATAAAACAACGCAAAAGATCAATATACCATGACTATGGAAGTATTAGTACTACTATCTCACAGATAGCAGAACTGATAATTCCCAGATGAGACCATCACTAGTCAAAACCAGGCACGAAGATATGGAATATAAGATCCAAGAGAAGAGATAAAGTATGAGATAGCTACTGCATGACTAACATCATCTGAATATCATAAGACAATCATCAATGGCAGATAAATCACTGAATGTTATGTAATACCTAAAGTTGACAGTCGTGGGACTCTTACCTATCACCTGGTGTATTCCGTGGTGGGAGAATTCTAAGGCCCCTCTCCACAGAGCCAACAGCGAAAAAAAGATGGAAGAATTCTTAATGTGGCCAGTTTCAAGACTTTTACTTGACATCTGGTAATAAGCCATGGTGGAGTCATTCTTAAGCCCCCTCCCCAGAGACAAAAGCGAAAGAGATAAAAAAAATAGAGAAAACTAGAGGAAAATAATTTCCATCATACAAAGAACAAGGTATTTGTCATAAGCATACCTTAGACAATGAATACTTTGAATATACTAGTTGATATTATAGGAGGGAAGTTCAAAGGTAAACATATAACTCATTTGGAATCTCTATTTGTTAGGCCAATTATTTCCTAACGTAGGTAATAAGATGAGAGATACGCCTTATGGAGGCAGATAGTTTGTAGCAGGCCATGCTACATTCCAAGATAAGGTAAAATTGAAGAGAAAAACTTCGACTAGTTAAAACTATTTTCCACTACAAGATAATTCTACAATGGCAAAGGTAACATCAGTAGAGTCAAGATATAGATAATGAGTGATATAGAGAGAATTGAGGAAATGAATTATTATCCTTGACCATCTTATTTTCTATGCAATCTCAGAATGGATAACAGGAAAGCGAGAAGAGAAACGCGAAAATCTGAACAATAACAAATTGCATTCTCAATTCCTACTTCCCAAAAATTCACTGCCAAACTGAATGGAACATATTCATAAGTAGCGAGATAAATATTCCAGGATGTGTCAAATTTATTGGCATAGTACTCTTGGTTCTAAGATATGGAAGGGATTGATATAATAATATATTGATGATAACATTCTCGATGATGAAAATTCGAAAGCCAAGATAAGAGTAGATATCAAGAGAAAAAAAGGAAAGGAAGTCACTTTAAGTCAGGTACATCAGTCTCAGAATCAGTCTCAGAATCGAAGTCATTAGGCGTGGAGAAGTTCTCTTTCAGATCTTTGACATGCCAGAGGCCAAGATCATTACCATCCATATATCCTTCAACTGATAGCCAATATTAGAGATAACCTTGGTAACAATACATGGAATATACTTAGGAGCGAGCTTAGCAGAGTAATCGTTAGGAGCACTTGACTTGAATATAATTTCTTTTCCAGAGTTTGTCCCCTACATGAAATTTCAAAGTTCTTTTCCTCAGATTAAACTGTTTTACATTCTGGAGATAAGCTTGATGTAACTTTTTACGAACATTTTCATGAAGTTTTGGAAGTTGCTGAATGTCAGTCAAACGTTGATTTTTTTCGCCAAAAGCAATTATGTTATTTGCATTTTCCGATATTTTTCCATAATAATCTCCAGTAAGAAGAACATTCATTGCAAGATTCAAGAATGCTGGAGAATAACCATGACTCTCATGTTCAGCTGATCGTATGGCTTGAGCCACCTTGAAAATAGACTGATCCCAAACTTTATGATTTTCATGAATGCATGATCGGATAGCTGTAACGATAACTCTGTTTACTCTCTCAGTATGATTGACCTGAGGGTGTTATCTTGCATTGTACCGAATTTTCTGTATTTTATAAGACTCCATGAAACTCTTATATCCTTTATTAGTAAACTGACTTTCAATATCACAGGCAAATATCTTAGGGACACCCTCGATAAAAAAAACATTATACTCAATAAATTTGATAATACTTTTGGAAGTAGCTTTTGCCATAGGATGTACTAGAATGAATTCAGAAAACCAATCCACAATAACTAAGACATGTTGATTCTGATTCTTCAACGTAACCTAACCTAATGAGTCAGCAGAGATGAGTTGAAAAGCAGAATTGATGTTCTTGTTTGTTTAGGTAAAATATGTTTGAAAAAAACTCCATTTTCCATACAGAATGTAGTGTGAGATTCAGGATTTTTCTCGACTTCAGATAACATGTATTTATACCATTCGTCAGGTTTAAAAGGAAATATGTCCAGCACTGCACTTTCATTGATGGAACGTGACAAAGCATCAGCTACTACATTTCGAAAATCTTCACGGTGAACAATCTTGAAATCAAATTGAGACAATTTCACAGCCCATCTGGCCAAACGACCTGAAGGTTTCGAGATATTATTAATCCAAACAAGATAAACGTGTTCAGATTCGACCACAAATCTCGTACCTTCGATGTAACTGCGAAATTTCTCAATGCCAAAAATGACAGATAAGAGCTCCTTCTCAGTCGTAGTGTATATTTTCTTTGTGTTCTGTTCAATGCTCCACTGGCATAACCGACTGGATGTTCGATTCCATCACACTCCTGATATAAAATACAGCCAATGCCAGTGTCAGAGGCATCACTCGCTAGAACCGGTACAGTAGTCAAACGAATCTTTATTCGTTAGAAAGCCTTTTCAGCTTACAGCACAGATTTTAATCAACATACTTTATTTTTGAACCCATTCAGTGAAATAGAATTGCTTAAGTTAATAGTACGCAAAATGAAGGCCAAGAAATCCTCGGGGTTTGACGAGATACCCGTTTTTATAGTAAAGAAAGTTCTACACGTGATTATCAAACCAATTACTTTCCTAGTGAATCTCTCATTTTTAAATGGCACCTTTTCAACATCTCTGAAGTTGGGCAAAGTAACACCTATCCAAAAAAAATCAAAAAATTTCACAATCAAAAATTTCAGGCCAGTAACTGTTCCTCTAAGTTTCGCAAACATTTTTGAGTATGCATTTTTAGAACGCCTGATGAATTTCATTGAACAGCATAATATTCTTATACCTAGGCAGCATGGTTTTCGCGTCGGAAAATCAACACAATCTGCAATACTTCAATTATTTAATAATCTGATAGATTTTATTGACGCAGGCGAGTGCCCTGCTGCGATCTTATGTGATTTGAGCAGGGCATTCGACTGTGTCAATCACGATGAACTTCTGAATTATTTGAAAGGATATGGTCTGAGAGGCAAGGCTCTGACTTGGGTTTCTTCGTTTCTTAATGATCGATATCAATGTGTTTCCCTTAAATTTGATAATGACAATACACTTTTCCACTACACATCTGAGATGAAACTGGTTCAGATGGGAGTGCCTCAGGGATCTATCCTGGGGCCAGTTCTATTCCTTTTATATATGAATAACATAAATAACGAAATATCATATCCTTTGTTCACCGCTTACGCCGATGACATCAGTTTCCTGATATCAAGTACAAGTAAAGAAATATTATGTTTGGCCACCAGTTATTTCAACACAGGATCTATTTTTTAACGCTGGCAAAACACAGGTGATTTGGTTCCATAACTATCAGAATAGAATCGATGCACTCCAACTAAATGTTAACGATATCGTCATAAACACTTGTAATAAGGTAAAATTCCTAGAACTGTATATGGACGAATATTTGAACTGAAACACTCACTGCGAACACTTAGTTTCCAAGTTGAGTTCAATAATTTATATGTTCAAGAATCTAAACACTGTTTTGAATACTAATCAACTAATGAGCATATATTATGCCCAAGTCGAAGCCAGATGCTACGGTGTTTGTTTGTGGGGCAACTCATCAATGAGCAACAACGTTTTCGTCAAACAGAAAGCCATTTTGAGGTGTATATTCAGAATTCCAAATCGCAGCTCATGCAGATCACCTTTTCAAAGTCACAATATTTTAACTCTCATCAGCATATTCATTTATAAATTGTCTTTATACGTTTTCATCAATAAAAAGGACTCCACACTAAACTATGATATCCATAAGATCAATACCCGTCAAAAACACTTTATCTACACTAATATGGCTTAGTATAAAATCAGTCAAAATGCTCCAAATTTCATGGGCCCCAAAATCTTCAATCGCCTACCAGATGAAATAAAATCAAATACTAATCTTACAACATTCAAACGATGTCTGAAGTCTTTTCTACTCGAGAAATATTTTTATACACTCGGCGAGTTTTTAAACGACCCACTGTGAATATATAGAACAAATTGTATTGTCTCTCTTTTCTCTTTGGTATGTTTTAAATTATATCGCGTCTTGTTTGTTTGTCATTGTCCACTAGTTTTGAGTATTTCTTGACAATTCCTATACAAATTATGTAATTTGTCATTTGAAGGAAATAAACTGAATTGAATTGAATTCAGTCCAAACAATACTTTGACCTCTCTCTCTGCCATGCAAAAGATCTGAGATAGAAGTAGCAACAGCTGAAAAATCCGTTATGAATCTACGGTACCATCCAACTAGACCAAGCAAGCTTCTAACTTCTCTAGTTGTTTTAGGAGCAGGATAGTTCAAAATAGCTGAAACCTTTTCAGGATCAGTCCTCAAACTTTCCTTGTCAACCACGAAACCCAAAAATACTAAAGACTGCCGACAAAATTCGCATTTTTTCAGGTTTATGGTTAGGTTGGCTTCCTTCAGTCTACAGTAAACCTCTTTCAGGACTCGCATATGGGTCTCAAAGTCAGGACTGGTGACGCTGATATCGTCAAATAAACAAAATAATAGGGCTCCAAAGATGATCCAATCACTCGATCCATCAACCGAGCCATTGTTTCAGGACCGTTCGATAAACCGAACGGCATGACCTTGAACTCAAATATACCCCGCCCGTAGGCTGCAAATGCTGTCTTTGGTCTTGAGGCTGGTTCTAGTGGAATTTGGAGAAATGCCTGACGAAGATCGATTGAAGTCAGAAATTTTGAATCACGTTACTTGTTGAAAATTGAGTCAATGAAAGGCATAGGATAAGAATCATTTACAGTAACTTCATTCAGTTTCCTGCCATCAAAACATACTCTGTATCCACCTGAACGTTTCTCCACTAACCAGAGTGGACTACACCAAGGAGAGTTTGATGACTGAATCAAATCTTGATCTAACATTTTATCAATTTCTTTGTTCGAATGAGATTGCATACTTGGACTCAGTGGATATTGTCTTTGACAGATGGATTTTGTTTCAGTTGTAACAATTGGGTTAGTCAATAAATGAGTTCTACCTGATCGATTTTCTGGTGCAATCTCATGAAAAAGATTGGTAACCTATGGTAATTCTTTCTTTTGAGAGATGGAAAAGTCAGAAAGAGACTGACTGTTGTTAACTGTACAAATACTAGATACAGCTGTTTCATAAGTGAAATACACGAAATTGACAAAAACCTTGAAAAGTTTCAAGAAAATCCATGCCCAAAATCAACTGATGTTTCACAGAAGGTATAATCAGAACTTTCATTTCTTTACAAACATTATTAACAGTAATAGGAATAAAAACATAACCCAGCGAATCTTTTGGTCTTCCATCAGCAGTAGTAATACTCAAATTATTATTATATTTGATGATGAATTATATCTTTAAAAAACTCCCATTCCTCTACAGATGTTTTCACTGTTTTAGGGCGTTTTGGTTGGGACGTTTCTTGCTTTTGGTTGGTGAAACGCTCGTGTCTCGTCTGGAAGAACTGGTGTTATGGTAAATAACTGGAAACCAAGAGGTCCAGTGTTATTGCACCAGAATGCGAAATCATTCAATCTTCTCAATTTCGGGAGAGTTTCATGTTCTTACCTTGGATAGACGAACAGGTAACATGGATTCCCGGTGGAAATGGGTCTGTATCCTAGCCGGCCGGCTTGTATCCCAAATAACAGGATCCACTATGATAATTGTGACACTGGTGGTCCAGAAGACTAGAGATGGCACTGTTATCCGTACTAGGTGAGATTTAGTTTGTTTTTCAAAGAAAATGCGGGTAAGCTATCGAAAGTGAAAAGTGGTAGCAATCACTTGTTGAGTTCACGATGCGTACTTCTTGTCTGCTCATATATCACTCGGCGCTTGCGCACTGCCATGGTCTTGGTTATAGGCGAACATGAAAAACCCTCTTCAACGCGTAAATATTTCTGATACAGATTGAATCAATAATACGCAAGAATAAAAACTATAACTAATTATAATAATTGAATAATTAAAGTAAATTGAATTATATGAAAATGTGAGAAGTGGACGGAACATTCTGCCCACCAAAATGCAACTGCATTTCCTAAGACTGTATTGGGAGCGGGCAAAGCTTCACAACAGGTCGTTTCAAAGATCCGGTAGCCGTTCTGACAGTCCATCGAAGGAGATGTTTCATTTTTTATCAATACCATGGCACCGACATTGATAAGGGTATCCTTGAGTGTCCACTTGCTGCGTTGATGCAACGTATGCAGATACTCGTGGGACCAACGAGACCAGAAGTCCTGATGCATACGCTGCAACAACTGCCAGCGATTGAGACGATTCACAGGGATATGTGTCAAATTGGGTTCTGGGGGGCTATGTTATAATTGGAGTTCCACCAATTATCAATAATAACCAGTTTTACTGTATGGTTTTAATCATAATGTGTAAACTGAATACATGAGGACAAAAGTGACAACATGTCCACAGGA
Source organism: Zygogramma bicolorata (assembly GCA_032362365.1). NCBI lineage: Eukaryota > Metazoa > Arthropoda > Insecta > Coleoptera > Chrysomelidae > Zygogramma > Zygogramma bicolorata. The sequence continues at coordinate 546,836 of JAVJAQ010005442.1, forward strand.
CACGGATATCTCAACTAGATTGACAGTATGACAGTTGACACAAGATGAGTTCGGATATTCCTAAAGTGGTTATCATTACATCTCCCCCTCCTTCTTTATAACTGATCCCTGTACCTTGAAGGCTTTTGAACTACCCTACCAGATCTAGTTTTAACAACATTTTCAGTGCCTTTCCCATCGCTGACAGTACTTGTTTCCGTTTCGTTATGACTATGGGAGTTAGTTGTATCATTACTTTGGTGTTCGATATCAATAGTAGATTCCAATGGACTTTCCTGTGTGCATTTATTCGGAGATTTTTTAATGAAAGATGAATTTCTTCTATATAGTTTTCCAAAATTATCCTTCACTATATAAGATCGTGGATGTTCGCTAGTATTCACTATCTCCCCTGGAACCCAAAACTTTTTCTTTTTTGAGATTATGCTTTCCCCTACCTTGAAGCTAGACCTAGATTTGGCCTGACGATCATAATAATGTTTTGCCTTTTGTCTATGTTTATCAATTTTATTGAGATTAGGTTTTTGAGTAATCATTTTTTGTGACACCGGCAAAGTCGTTTTCAGTTATCTATTATTTAATAATTCTGATGGGGATATATTCAGTCCTGCTAACGGAGTAGTTCTATATTCCAGCAAAGCCTTATCAATACACTCACCTGTTTCATTACATTTTCTCAACATATTTTTGCAAATACCAACTGAACGCTCTGCTAGACCATTTGACTTAGGGTATTTTGGACTTGATGTTATCAAGTTAAAATCCCAGTTTCTAGCGAATGTTTTGAATTCATTACTATATAATGGCATATTATCAGACATAAAAATATTTGGAATACCATGAGTTGAGAAAATATTCTTCCTGTAGTAGACATCCACCTATACCAAAATTGACTTGCATCACATTATATTTCAATATGGTTTTTCGAGTCAAAAATTTTAAGATATAGTATTTTAGTTATAATGTTAATTTTATTAAGGCTTGCTGAATGATCGTCTGACCAATTCCATGGAACATTATTTTTTATTAAGTCTCTCAAAGGTGCAAGAAATTCAGATAATTTGGGTAGGTATTTTGTCAAATAATTCAACATACCCATAATTCTTAATAATTCCTTCTTATTTTCAGGATCCCCAATACTCAGTAGTGCCTCAATATACTCAGGGTCTGGATGAATGCCTTAACCTGAAAATATTTGACCTATATATTTCACTTCTTGTACTTTATACTGTACTTTATGTTCATTGAATTTTACTCCAAATTTTCTTGCTCCACTTAACACATCTTGTAATATTTTGTCATGTTCTTCTTCTGTTTCTGCCGCAATAATAAAGTCATCAAAGTAAATACCTATGTTCAAATCTCCAAATATTTTTTTATTGATTTTTTCCAATCCGAATGTAAGTTTCTTGAAACAATATTTCCCAAAAGGTGTTATAAAGGAACATTACTTCATGCTCTTATCATCCAGTGGAACATGATAGAAACCTTCCTTCAAGTCCAACACGGTAAATATTGACTTTCCTCTTAGTTTTAATGCTAATGCATCCACTGTAGGTATGGGATGCTCATCAGCTAAAATGTTTTTGTTCAAATGAAGCGGGTCTAAACATATTCCTATTTTATTATTAGATTTTTCAACTAAAACAATAGTATTCACCCATTTTGTGGGTTCATCGACACTCATGATTATATCCCTATTTATTAAATCATCAAGAGTATTTTTTAGAGCTGGCATTATTGATTCTGGCACTCTTCTACATGAACTTATGAATGGCACAACATTCTTTTTCAAATAAATTTTATATTTAAACGGAACGTTTCCGTTACCCTCAAATACATCTTTATTATGTCTAACAAATTCATCTATATGTTGATTGCAAACTAGATCAACTCTTTGTGAAAGATTCAACTTGGAACAAGCATTGAGACTCAGTATTGGAATCGTATTCAGATTTACCAAAAAAACTCAATGTTACATCTAACACCTTCCACAATACATTTTATCATACAAGATCCTGATGTACTAGTTTTGTTCTGTCCATAAGTTACAATAGATATATTTTCATTATGAATATCCTTATCATTAAAACCCAAATCGTAGAATATTCAGATAGGTAAACAGTTACAACTGGCACCTGTATCTAGCTTAAATGTAATGGCCTTATTATTTATTTCAATATCCACAGTCCAATACTTATCCATTGCCTGGTTTGTTTCAATATTATCCAACGTAATATTATCTATAAAAAGAGAATCGTCCTCATCATTTTGCAGTACATGCACACTATGATTTGACTTTTTACTATTTTTATTACTAGAGCCATAACTAGAAATTTTTCCAAACGCTGGACAATTTTTCCTAGAGTGATTACGGCCACACTTCAAACAATCATATGTGCTGGTGTTACCTTCTTAAGCTGGAATTGAGTTTCTCTTAGCTATCATACCCTTCTTCCTGTAACTGATCAAGTTCACTTCTTTGTCGTTTCTCAAGTCCTTCACTTGGTGTCTACTGGCTTCGGCTGCTTTGCAGAACTCTTCTGCTTTATTGAGCGTTAGAGCTGATTGCTGAAGTAGTCTCTCTTGGATTGATAAGTCTTTTATTCCACTAACTATTCTGTCATGAATTAGAGAATCCTCCAAGACGTCGAAGTTACACACAGATGCTAGCATTTTGATATCGATAATAAAGTGGTCGAAACTTTCTCCCTCTTGCTGAGTTCTTGTGAAGAACTTGTATCTATCATAGGTTTCGTTCCTCATGGGCTTGCAGTAGTCTTTGAACGCTTTCACAACTGTATCATATTTTTTATTTTCTTCGTCTGTTCGTTTGAATGTTAGAAATTTCTTTTGGGCTTCTTCTCCCGCAAGATTGAGTAGTATTGCTACCTTTGTTTTGTCATTTTTTTCTTCCAGTCCAGAAGCTTTCATATAAATATCTAGGCTTCTTAGGAAATTGTCCAAATTACTGTGGACATCATGGTCAAAATTCAAACTCTTACGTGGCTTGAAAAATCCTTCCATTTTATCTGTGGTCTTTCACAACTATATCCCACACCTGACACCATGTTATAATTGGAGTTCTACCAATTATCAATAAAAACCAGTTTTACTGTATGGTTTTAATTATAATGTCTAAACTGAATACATGAGGACAAAAGTGACAACATGTCCACTGGACACGGATATCTTAACAAGATGAAATCGGATATTCCTAAGGTGGTTATTATTACAGGCTAGATAATGGGGCCATTGTTAAAAAATGCCCGGGAGTTAGAGCTTGCAAATCGTTGGAATTCAATACTGCTTCTACTTGCACTGGGACGGTGTAGAGCTCTTCATACGAAAGAATTTGTGCCCCAATAATACGGGCTAAATGAGTTTTCACAGACTTTACCCCTGCTTCCTACAGCCCTCCAAAATGAGGAGCGGAAGGTGGGTTGAAACTCCAGGAAATAGCTTCCCGCGAGGCAGCAAATTAGGCACATTCGTTCAGGTGGCGATATGCACCTACAAAATTAGTACCACAATCACTATAAAGTTGCTCACAACGGCCACTAAGAGCTATGAATCTACGTAACGCAGCCAAGAAGGCCTCTGTGGATAGATCAGAAGCGAGTTCAAGGTGAATAGCCTTGGTGGCGAAGCATACAAATAAACATATATAGGATTTAGTGGTTTTAGCACCACGGGTTCTAGATAAAGTTATAGGAATAGGTCCAGCATAATCCACGCCAACATGAAGAAACGGTTCGGATACCTGGGTGAAGGCTGGTTTCATGAATGAATTCTATTATCAAATAAGTGAGTGACTTGGTAAAAGAGCAGGAAAGCGACTATCATAAGCTATAGGGCCTTGAGCAAGACGCCCTCCAACCCACAGATTCCATTGCTCATCTGAAAATGGCGTCAATTCCTGCAAAGATTTGGAGGGTGGTTTATTGTTGGTTGAGAGATTTATGTCATGTGTGAAACATAAGCGTTGCGTGTGTTTGACGAGAACCATTAAGGCGGCATGTAGTTCTCTTGAAAGAAGCCATCTGGTTGAGGATTGACGAGGATGGCGGCTATTATGAATGAAACGGAGAACATACGCCAAAATGCGTTTTATACGACTAAGAGATGATTGATCCTCTAATAAAGTATCTACGAAAGTTGGATTCATGGTCGATGTCAAAAATAGGGTACGTTCCTCTTCCAATGCCTGGGGAGAAATTTGGGATGTAAAGGTGCTCCAATCCCGATTAGCTTCATATCTCTGGGTAAAAAACCACGCGAGCCCACATCAGCAGGATTCTGCGTGGATGAGACATGAAACCAATTAGACGAGGAACATAGGAAACATAGGAAACTCGATTGCTGACGAATGTTTTCCATCGATGTGGGGAATCAAGCCAGGAAAGAACTACGGTAGAATCTGACCATGCAAATATTACATCGAGGTCAATTGAGGGACGATAAATATTGCTAACATAAGAGGGTAAGCGGGCAAGTAACACCACTGCACACAATTCTAGCTTGGGAATAGGCAAACTCTTGAGAGGAGCCACCTTTGATTTCGTACATACAAGGTGACAAGTAATATTATTTTTGGGTGGAATGAAAAAGAGATGAATAACAGCACAGTAACCTTTTTCAGAGCTGTCGCAGAACCCATGTAATTCACAGGTCTGGTAATTCTCAAGAATGATGCAGCGGGGAATTTTCATTTGCGTGATGGAAGGGAGTTCGACTACGTACTGTTTCCATACTTGGATCAACTCGTTAGAGGGTGGATCATCCCAGTCCAAGCGGGATATCCATAATCATTAGATTAGGTGTTTGACGAAAAGAGCGAGAGGAGATAAGATCCCCTAAAGGATCGAATATTCTAGCTAAGTTTGAGAGAAGATTACGTTTGGTGCATGAAGTATCGATTGGTTGAACTGAAAATATGAAATGATCCGAAGAAAGGGTCCATTGGAACCCAAGGATCTTCAGAGTACTGGCTAGTTCAAAATTTATAGAAAGAGTGTTATCAGAGTTATGGGCTTTGGGAATTTTCGCTATTAGTGATGAATCATTTGAAAACCATTTTTTGAGCTCGAAACCACCTTTCTATAGTAATAGTATCAGCTGAGTTTGAAGAAGTGTAGCTTCGACAAGGGTAGAAGCTCCAGTGACAATGTCATCCACATAGGTTTGATTTTGTATTATACGAGCAGCTAGTGGAAATTTTTCAGCTTCCTGTTCGGCTGATGTGGGAAGAGATTTGATTGCCAAGTAAGGCGTACAAGAAAATCCATAGGTAACTGTTAAGAGACGATACTCTCTAATTGGCTCGTCAGGGGAGAAGCGCCATAAGATACGTTGATAATCGTAATGCCGAGGATTTATGAGAATCTTGCGATACATATGACATATATCACTGGTGAATACGTACTTGTGTAGACGAAACTGCAAATGAATAGTTACAAGATCATGTTGAAGTTTTGGACCTATTAATAAAGATTCATTAAGGGAAGGTTTTCCAGGAAGGTGAGCGGAAGCATTGAAGACCACTCGTACCTTATTAGGTGACACTACAGGATGATGCGGAATATAAAAAATTCTATCAGTGGGGGCAGGCAGTGGAGCTTGCTCCATATGCCACAAATCAAGGTATCATTTTATGAATGCGGAATACCGTTGAAGTAATTCAGGAGTTTTTTGTAGTCGATGTTCTGAGGACAAGAAACGATTGAAAGCGAGGGGTCTAGTATCAAAAAACTGCGGTTCAGCATGTCTGAATGGCAAAGAAACTACAAATCTTCCTGATTCATTTCTGTGAAACGTATCTTAGAATATTGTTTCACATTGTTGTTCTTCGGGGGAAAAGCATTTCACGTGAGGGACTTGTTCAACTTCCCAGAATCTCTGAATGGTATCTTGAAGAGACGAATCACAAGATAAAAGAGAAATGGAATGGAAAGGAGAATTCAAGCAACTAGTTCTGCTCATCAAAACTAAACCAAAAACAGTATTCAAAGCGACAGGTTGGCCAAGGTTACCGATTACTCTACGTGGCTGTACCAAAATGTGGATCTGCCAATGGCAAATTGCTCAAGTGGGACCACGAATCAGACTTTAGATAAGAAGATGGTAAAGTACCACAAATAGAGGAAATAACTACAGTGTCTAAGTAATATGTGGAAAACTATTTTCCCACAGGTCTTATTTGACATGAGATACTTCGCGTACTTGAGAGGGGGAGAGAATGACCTATACCACTTACTGAACTGTTAGAATGAGAGCTTGGTAATCCTAATCGTTGAGCACATTTCTGAGTCATGAAATTACTCTGTGACCCAGAGGCTAATGAAATACGAACTCTCTGAAAATTCCCTCTATTATCCAATATCTCAAGATTTTACTGAAATGAGAAGGAAGTCCAGTGAGAGACTGCGGTATATCGCGATGGGTCGAAGGTGGCTAGAAATCAACAGTGGAGGGGAGATTAGGGTCAGAAATATTTGAAAGAGGTGAGGGATTATTGATGGTTCCACCATTTCTTTCGAAATGTAATAATGTGTGATGTTTTTGTTGACATTTATGACATGAAAAGGTGGATGCACATTGTTTGATAGTATTTGAGTTGCTCAAGCAATTTAAACAAGAATGATAATTCTTTACTACCTTATAACGATCAGTGGGTGACTTTTCCAAAAAACTGCGACACTTGTGAATAAAATGATTACCTTTGCATGGAATACAAGTAGAAGAGGGGGATTTTGACAATAGAGAGTAAGATGCTCTACTTGTACTGGGTTTGGATTGATCTACATATTTGAATTTTTGTCCCTTTTTAATGGACGGTACATTATCTAAAGCGCTACATCGCTTGTTCAACAAAGTTGAAAGCTGCTCATAACTAGGCATATCAGACGACTCATTGACTGATGTATGATACACTTCAAACTTCGCGGCAATAGTTGGATCGACACGCTGCAACAACATTTGCACTGAAATGAAATCCCATTGATCAACGGGTAGTTGACCTATCTTGAGAGCAGCCAAATTATCTTCGAAAGTATCTGATAAAATCTCAGTTGTCCGGGATCATCAGAAGCCATTTTTGGAGTGTTTTCGATGGCTAGCCGATGAGCGGCAGCTATAAGTTTATCATTCTTATATCTCTCGATAAGCTTGTCATGAGCTGTAGGATGAATAGCTTCAGTAACACGAACTTTTTGAACAAGTGACAAAGCCGGACCTCTCAATGACGTTGTCAGGTAATTACATTTCTCGACGTTACAGAGACTACTATTATATTATAAACATATATTCAATTTTGATGGGGAGGGATTTGGACTGAAAAGTGATATTTTTATTGTCTTCAAATAAATAGAATGGATCGCCTCAACACTATAATGAATATTTTCAAAGTCTTTCCTAATGTCATCCTTGCTTTCAAAGGACTCATTTGGGTCGGTAGAAATCAGAGAAATTATTCCATTATGATGTTTGAAAAAATCATCTTCTACAAATTCTTCTACAAACTGATATCTCATTTTGAAAATTGGAAGTGAGATTTCATCAATTTTGGCTTTAATCGCACAAACCATCATTTCATTCATTCGATGAATTACGATTAATCGCAAAGCTGTGAGTCTTTCAAGTTTATCAGCCATCGTTGACCAATGATGAGATAGAAATTCGTTTTAATTGTTTCCTGAATAAATTTTCAGTACATTTCAAAAAACAAAAAGAAAGAGTTGTCAGCGCAATTTAGGTACACACCAGATTCCGCGAAAAATAACGATAAAAACGGTCGCGGTGGTCACCAAAAGAAGACTGGATTTACTTTTTGCAATATTCAACGAAACAAAATAAGGCAATGATCATCTCTCTATTCTGTAAATTAATAGAAATCTATTTGAACTGAATGATCAAAATTAGGGTCGATAAGGAACCAAAATTTTATGGTAAATAACTGGAAACCAAGAGGTCCAGTGTTATTACACCAAAATGCGAAATGATAGTGGACTGTATTCAATTTCGGGAGAGTTTCATGTTCTTACTTTGGATAGACCAACAGGTAACATGGATTCTGTTAAAATATCATCAAAATAATGTTTGTTCAAGTACTACTAGCGCCATCTGTTAGAACTTATGTGAAACTATATGGTCATCTGACTGTGTATGATGAAATAAAAAGTCAGTCTTTGAGCAACCACCACACGTGCATTATTAGGTTATGAGCCCAGTCCCAAATTTCCCAATCTAAATTCGGTTTCACGAAGTGTATTTGTGTCCTAAAAGAAATAATGTCGACGTCGGGCTACCTAGTCAATGTGCCGAAACTCAAAGGTCGCGAGATCTACGACGATTGGGCATTCGCGACAAGCAATTTCATGCTGCTTGAAGGAATTTACTTGGAAAACCTAGCAGGTGAATTGAGTGAAGCTGATAGGAAGAAAGCTAAGGCTAAACTCGTGATGACTATCGACTCTTCGTTATACGTGCATATCAAGAATGAGACTACGGTGAAAGATGTGTGGGATGAATTGAAGAAATTGTTCGATGACAAAGGATATCAACGAAAAATCAGTTTGCTTCGAACGTTAATTTCGATTCGGCTTGAGAACAGCGAATCCATGACAGCATACGTGTCTCAAATGGTTGAAACGGCACAGAAGTTGAAGGGTATAGGTTTCGAGATCACAGATGAGTGGATTGGATCTTTACTTTTGGCTGGACTCCCAGATAAGTTTTCACCTATGATAATGGCAATCGAGCATTCCGGCATCGCCATTAGTGCTGACGTCATCAAGACAAAATTACTGGACATGTGTGAGGAGGTTGGCACTACTGGTACGGACTCTGCATTTTGGTCGAAACAGCGGTGGAAAAGTGGCAACACTAGCCGCAATATCAACATCAAATCACAGCCGTCAACGTCAAATAATGACAGTTCTAACAGTAAAACAAATAAAATGTTACAATTGCAAGAAAGTTGGTCATTTTCTTAATAGATGCCCCGAATTAAAACCAAATAAAACTCTAAATGCATTTAGTGCAGCATTTTTTAGCAGAAACTTTAGCACAGAAGACTGGTACGTCGATTCGGGCGCAAGCGCTCACATGACAGCTAATCGAGAATGTTTACTGCGAACCAAACCAGTGGTTGGAAATAAAGAAATAGTAGTTGCAAATCAAATGACTGTGCCTGTTGTTAGTGTTGGCGAGACACAGATAACAACGATTGCTGAGGGTTCTCAGCATGATGTGATTCTGTACATACCAAAGCTCACGACAAACTTACTGTCGGAAGCCAGTTAATAGAAAATGGCAACACTGTTACTTTCGAGAAGGAAGTTTGTTTGATATATAATCAAAATAATGAGCTTGTCGGCGTCGCTAGTTTAACAAATGGAGTGTACAAGTTACAAATTCAAAAATCCGAGAACTTGTTATCGGCTATGAATGCTATGACGATGTGGCATAGAAGGCTAGGACATAAAACAGTAAGTCCTTAGAGAAAATTAAAGAAGGTGCTGTGGAAGGAGTTTCTTATGACAAGAAAGCTGATATCCAGATCCAGAACTGTGAAGTGTGCTGTGAGGGAAAACAGGCACGTTTTCCTTTCTCATCTGCCAATCATAGAAGTGATACTACTGGAAGTAATTCACTCAGATTTATGCGGGCCGATGGAGACTAAATCAATTGGTCAGGCGAAGTTCTTTCTCCTGTTCGTGGACGATGCCAGCAGAATGACTTATGTCTACTTGAAGGAGAAGAACCAGGTATTACAGCATTTGAAAGAATTTCGTGTTATGGTTGAGAATCAAACAGGGAACAAGATAAAAACCCTGAGAACTGATAACGGAGGTGAGTTTTGTTCACGAGAGATGGAAAGTTTCCTAAAGAAAGTAGGAATATTTCATCAGAAGACTAATCCTCACACTCCAGAGCAAAATGGACTCTCAGAGAGGTTCAACAGAACTGTAGTTGAACGGGCCAGATGTTTACTGTTTGAAGAAGATCTCGACAAAAGTTTTTGGGCTGAAGCAGTAAATACTGCAGTATACCTCATTAACAGAACGCCAGCCGCCAGTTTAGGCATGATAACACCATTCGAGAAATGGACAGGCAGGAAGCCAGACCTTAGCCATGTCAGAATATTCGGTAGTAAAGTAATGGTGCATGTTCCCGAAGTGAAAAGACAAAAATGGGATAAAAAGGCTGATAAATTGATATTAGTTGGATATACGGATAACGTGAAAGGATATAGATTATATAACCCAAAACTAGGAAGATAACTACGAGCAGGGATGTGATTATAATAGAAAATGAAAAATCAAGCAAAGCTCAGATAGTAGTAAATAACGAAGAAGAAGAAAAGTCAGGAAAAGAAGTTGAATCAGATGTAGAAGAAAGTTTGACAGAAAATTCAGTTTTGGATGTTAACGATCCTACATACATCTCCTCCCAGCTTAATTTGTAAAGAAAATTGTGTTCTTAAATTAAAACGTGCAATTTATGGATTGAAACAATCAGCCAGGGCATGGAATATAAGAATAAATGATTGTTTAATAAATTCTGAATTTTTTAAGTCAAAATTAGAACCATGCTTGTATGTTGAAAAATGTAAAGATGAGCTGATTGTAATAGTAATTCACGTAACAAGTCTGGAAAATACTGTTTTTTTGGACGAGTGGACAAAATTCTAGGACGAGCGTAGCGAGTCCTGGAAGTCTGCGAGTCCAAAAAAACTATTTTCGGTCGTGTTGCGTACACTATTTTTTCGGCAACCGACCCACTTCCCGGACGCTTTTTCTTTGAGAAGGTAACATTTTCCCGGCCTAGTCCGGGAAGTACGTATTTCCCGGACTAGGCCGGAAAAATGCTACTTTCTCAAAGAAAAAGCGTCCGGGAAGTACCCACTTCCCGGACGGTTGCCGAAAATAGCTATTTTTGTAGATGATTTTTTAATTTTTTCAAATAGTAATAATATGGTAAATGAGATTAAGACTGAACTCTACCATAAATTTAAAATTAAGGATTTGGGGCAGTTGAAACAATGTTTGGGAATTAGAGAAAAAATGTATGAAAATGGCAGTATTTTTTTAGATCAATCACAATTTGTAGATCATATTTTAAACAAATTTAATATGTCAAATTGTAATGTTGTTGACACCCCTATTGAGAGCAATTTGAAGCTTGAGAAAAGTGTAGAAGTGTGTAAACAGTATTCTTATCAACAATTGATAGGAAGCCTAATGTACCTGAGTGTCTTAACTCGCCCAGACATTTCTTATAGTGTAAGTTTTTTGAGTCAGTTTAATAATTGTTACTCGCCTACTCTTATCTTATGGGCTGATGTTTACTAATGATAATTGTAACTTGGAAGGTTTTGTTGATGCAGACTGGGCATCAAATATTTTGGATAGGAAATCCTATACAGGTTTTTTCTTTGAGTTCTCAGGATCTGTTATCTCGTATGAATGTAAGAAACAACAGACTATAGCTTTGTCTAGTACAGAAGCCGAATATATGGAGATAACTGAGGCTTGTAAAGAGGCTATATATTCAAAAAACTTATTGAAAGAGATTGTAGATTTTTGTAACTATACAATAACCTTATACAATGATAATCAGGGTGCTCAGAAGTTGACAGAAAACCCAGTGTTTCATAAACGAACTAAACACATTGATGTGCGTCATCATTTTGTTAGAGAAGCTGTGGCTAACAAAATTATAAAAGTAGTTTATCTGCCGACATCTGAAATGCCTGCTGACCTTCTAACAAAAGGTTTGAGTAGCATCAAACATAAGTATTCTGTTAAAAAACTAGGTATCCAAACTATTGCATAAAATAGTATAAAGTTTATTATGATGAGTGTTCATCAGAGTTTTGTTTGATTGCTGTATGCTTTTCAATTTTTCATTTGAAGTTTAGATTATTTCGATAAGTGGAGGTGTTAAAATATTATCAAAATAATGTTTGTTCAAGTACTACTAGCGCCATCTGTTAGAACTTATGTGAAACTATATGGTCATCTGACTGTGTATGATGAAATAAAAAGTCAGTCTTTGAGCAACCACCACACGTGTTTTATTAGATTCCTGGTGATGGAAATGGGTTTGTATCCTAGCCGGCCGGCTTGTATCCCAAATAACAGGAACCACTATGATAAATGTAACACTGGTGGTCCAGAAGACTTGAGATGGCACTGTTATCCGTACTAGGTGAGATTCAGTTTGTTTTTCAAAGAAAATGCGGGTGAGCTATTGAAAGTGAAAAGTGGTAGCGATCACTTGTTGAGTTCACGATGCGTACGTCTTGTCTGCTCATATATTACTCGGCGCTTGCGCACTGCCATGTTCCTAGTTTTGGGCGAACATGAAAATCTCTCTTTTACGCGAAAAGATTTCTGATACAGGGTGAATCAATAATATGCAAGAATAAAAACTATAACTTATAATAATAATTGATGTGAATAATTGAAGTGAATTAAATATGATAATGTGAGAAGTGGACAGAACAACTGGCTACCGCATCCAGACCTAGTTGACTCCTTTTTTGAAAGGGATGGATTAAATGTTTCACATTTTAACTTAGTGAAATTAGCTTTTCCAGAACCATAACAGAAAATCTTTCTTGGGCTTCGACACTCCGTATAACTATCCCCAAGCCTTTGGCAGTCAAAACATCGAATAGAAATGGTGGAGACATTTTGTCGAAAGAAATTGGAAAGATTGGAAGAATTATACCGATAAAAGGTATTTTCATTTGTCGAAGACGCTGGACAACTCGAATCTGGTTCTAAAAGAGAGCTATTCGAAGTTGGAGAAGGTTCATAACGTTCTGACCAAATTCGTGACTCTTCTAACTTCTTACTTAAATCAGACAGTTCATCTAAAGTATCAATATCATTCAAAACTAAGGAGGAAACATAGAATGGCAAAAAGTTCCTACGAATTTTCTGAACCATGATCTTTTCATCTGGTTTTTCTACTCAACAAGAATAGTAGGACTCTTGAGAACCTCAGCTACATCTCGACTGAATGATTACACTTCAGTTGATGAGTATGTGAGATGAAGGTTCGTTTATCGGGCAGTTCCAGGTTTGAAAAAAATAGTACCAACTTACGTATTTTTTGCCGCTGAATACGACTCCAAAGTCGAACTTCCATCTATGATTTTTCTAGAGGAGAATTCGTTTATTTCTTAAAAAACAAAAACCAGACTGAAGCATTTATAGAAAAATTCAAAATGCTGGTTGAAAACCAACCGAATAATCGAATCAAAATTATTTCACGTACAGATTATGGTCGTGAATATGTAAACGATTCTTTGGAAACTTTACTCCAGACATCAGAAATTCGACATCAACTCACTATGCCCCACAACCCTGGGAAAAATGGGCTTGCTGGAAGAATAAATCGAATAATAGTGGAGAGAGTATGTTGATCGCTAGCGGTATACTGAAACAATATTGGGCGACTCATCAGCGAATCATTAAAATAAACAGATCACCTTTCAGTAAAACCTAACAAAACTACTGATGAAATTTATACTATCAAAACCGAAATCAAAAATCCAGATATCAGTCATCTCCGAGTTTTTGGCTGAGAATGTATGGCTCCTATTCGCTAAGCAAAAAAAGTGGGATCCTAAATCAAATCTAAGGAAGACATTTTTTCGAGATACTTTGGAGATATGAAAGCCTCATAGATCCAGAATGGAAAAAAAATGGAAATTTGCAAAACAAGAATCGCCCAGTGTGAATTTTTCCATCCGATGTAAGTTACAGCGATAATGAATCTGAAAATTCAAGAAGAATATATACATTCAATAAAATGAGTTTAATTCAAATTGAATGAATCATCTGCTTACCCAAGGAGAATGATTAGGCGGAGCTTGTCTAAAGTTAACCGCTGATTCCTACTTTTCTGATCAAGGATTCAGATTCAATATATTGGACATTGGTTACCCTGTCAACAGATGGCGTTGAACGTCAATGAACGGGTTCAAATTCAATCTTCTTTGAAGAAAACACCTATATTTTATGTTATGAGATATATGGAGTATGGGAAAACAATAACTTATACCCTACTTAGTAAACATGCCTCGGTTAGATATTTCATTTATGAATGGGGAATGGGAAAACTGTGCGCCCCCCAACTCACACGAAGCTGTTTCAGTGCTTTCATTTTTGTAAGGTCATGTTCATATGGTGGAAGTATCCTATGGTATATAGTTGATTTTTCATATTCAGTTCATGAAGTTTGAAGAAACTAGATGAGCCACTATTCGTATTCAAGCAGTTTTTCTTTTTCATACATTGTCGTTTGTCTTGCTAGCTTCAGTTTTTCGAAAAAAAAATTCTTTTTCAGTGAAGAAGTTGATAGAAGAACTCCAGAGGTAGATCGAAAAAATGAAGGAATACATTCTACGTCGAATCATCTACAAAAGGCCATTTCATGGCGGTTGCAGATAGCAATTGCTATAATGAGGAAGAGAAAGTGACAGTCCTCATGCTGGCTTTGAAGGGGGGGGAGCATACCTGAAGCTAGTATGCCAGAGCTAGCCCAAGTCAAGGACCATAAAAAATATGGGGTTGACATCAAGAGACTGTTCAGATTCGCTTACACTCGAACATAAACAGAGAGGTCCAGAATACTTCTCTCAGTCAACAAACGGCTTGGAGATACGCCATTGCAAAAGGCGAAGTCCTGGTAACTCAGATAGTCTCTCAGGAAAACCTTGCCTAGAGAGAGGTTTTAAGTCCTGCCATCGTCAGGAGACAAAAGATGGATGCCCCACGCATTAACATGAATGTCCGTTCAAAGTCACAGAAGGTGCCATAATGATTCCACTGACAGAAAGGTTGCACAAATCACAACGACAACGACATAGAATGCGGTGAGGGACGCACAAAAACAAGACCCAGTCCTGAAGATAATCGGGGAGTGGATCCAATAAGGAGCAAGACCGCTGTGGCAGGAGATCACAAAACATGGCCAACCAGTTGAAGGCAATGGGACTCGCTGATTCTCCGAGATGACTTGATCACTCGGAAATAGGAGAAACCTGATGGGGAACTGGTCAATTATCAAACGATTCTTCCTATAGGCATGCCCACCATAAGTGCTCGAAGAGCTTCATTTCAGCTATTCTGGAGGACACTTTTGAGCCTACAGAACACTTGTTAGAGTACCCGAAAGGTACTACTGGGTTAACTATATCCAGGATGTGAAATAATGATGCAAACGATGTGACATGTGTTCCTTTGAGAAGGGTTCCGAAACAAGGATCAGGAGAAAATTGAGCGAGTACCTCCCAGGGTGTCCACTTGGAAGGATCGCAGTAGAAATATTAGACCATTTCCAATGACAACTCATGGAAATGAGTATTTGATGGTATGGAGTACTCCTCAAAATGGCCTGCAGTTGTAGCTATACTCAACCGAGAAGCTGAAACGGTTGCTGGAGCCCTCCTTCCTAGTGTAATCTCCAGACAAGTGGTACCTCCAGAAATACACTCTGGCCAGGGCTGTTATCTCAAGTCGGATATTTGGAGAAAAATTATGGGACTGCTAGGGATAAAGTAAACC
Source organism: Zygogramma bicolorata (assembly GCA_032362365.1). NCBI lineage: Eukaryota > Metazoa > Arthropoda > Insecta > Coleoptera > Chrysomelidae > Zygogramma > Zygogramma bicolorata. Next base: position 562,420 of record JAVJAQ010005442.1, read on the forward strand.
AGGACAACAGCTCATCATCCCCAGTCGGATGAAATGGTCGAGAGACATAATCGAACGATCAACAATTGTCAGTCAATGTTCGTGTCCAAAAATCGAAAGGATTTGGAGAAGCTGGTATCTCTGTTTCCGTTGGCGTACCGAAGTTCTCAACATGAAGCTACCAAGTACACACCCTCTATATGTTGCTAACTGGTAGAGAGTTGAAACTTCCAACCGATGGAAAACCGCTATTTCTTCTTTCCTGTGTCAAAGAAAAGCGAAAGCACATGAACCTAAATAAATGTTCAGTGATTTCTCAAAAAATTCGAAACGAATTGAATCGTTTTTAGTAATGTATTAGAATCTTCGGAGTGGTAGCCACTTTCAAATTCTTTCAGTTTGTTTGTTTTTTGTTCGGAGTCCGCTAATTACACTTTTTGCTGCTCCATACAACCCTGCAGTTGCACTCTCATCTGAAACTTCAATCTCACGCGATTTTGAACAACCCTCATTATATGACAGATGTGATGTCATTGTATGAAAATATTTCAACGAGAAAATCAAACATTAAAAATGAATTCACACTAAAATACGGCTACCTCTTGAAAACGTTTCTCAAGTCCTCAAATATATTCTCAATTATCATTTGCATGAAATAACACAAAAATGACAAGAAAACTTATGGGCCGCGACGTCACGTATAATAACATAAGGCTGAACTGCAGTACTATAAAATTCACATTATAGTGGTTACTCATTCGATTATGTCCGTAGAGGATGAAACTGAACTGAAATTAGTTACAAATAGTTTGAGTGGTATAAAAACAAAAGAAGTTTTATCCCTCAATTTCCATTCAACTATTCGTAGCAAAATTATATGTGAGTCAAGCTATTACTCACTTGTGATCCGGTTATGACGACAGGTTTTTTCAAGCCATCCAACATGAATGATAATGCCGAAGATGTATAAGCCAGCGTGTCAGTGCCATGAAGTACCAGGAATCCATCGAATTCATCGTAGCAGCGCTATAAAGAATAAAGAAAGTAGAAAGTATATATCTGTTATATCGTGAGTTAGACGTATCACAAATATCATATTTCCAGAAAAACGACTTCCCCGAGTTCGAGTCAGCAGATTCAATAACTCACTCCAGTCGGTATATACCTAGTAAATATATTCGTTGCAACCAAGTAACTGTACAGGGTGTCCCAAATTCGAGCCTCATCATTGGGATCTCGGAAACTAGAAGAGATACGAGGTCGTTTAAATGAAGGCAAAGTTGCGCAATTTGGTGCTCATCAAAACGCCGCTTTGATATTTGAAATATTCCAAATACTTCCGAAGATTTTTGGAAAAAACCGAATATTCGCGATTTCATTTTTATTTTTTTATGACTCTGTTTGAATAGATATAACAAAACAAATTACACATTCTCATTGCTACTTTTTCTGTTCTACAAGATGGTGTTATCAGATTTTCAAACAGACGTTTCGTATTTGAGCTGCCATCATCAACTTTGTTTTTTTAAATACGGCCTTGGATTTTTCATTATGGATTTCAAAAGCTACTGATGTATCGCACTTATTCAAAAAGTTTATATTAATAGCATTTTCCATAAGAACTCATGTGTTAGAGAGAGAAAGAGAATAGATTTTTGGTAAGATCTTGGCAGGACATCGTTAAAATGATTTTTTCGAAAAAGAACGATACATCATTGGTTTTAGTACCTTAGAACTCTTAGAAGCTCCTAAAAATTGAAATAAAACAATGTGTGACAATAGGCATGATGTTTTAATTATTCCAAAAAAAAGTCAAACGAAAACTATTAAATTGAATACCCAATGAAGGTTAAAGCAAATATTCAAATTGCAATCCACCTGCTTGAATGCATTTTCGTGTTAGTCTGTGAAGTTTATGGATGGCACGCTGAATGGTCCTTGCAGGGATAGCCCTGATCTCCCTTAATAGGTCTTGTCGTAAAACTTCAAGATTTTGTGGCGTGTTTCGATAAAGACGGTTTTTGAGAAATCCCCAAAGAAAGTAGTCTAGAGGGTTTAGGTCGGGGCTTCTAGCTGGCCAACGTACGGGACCTTGGTTTCCAATCCATTTATTAGGGAATAATTCGTTTAATAAATTTTTAACACGTCTCCCATTATGAGGTGGTGCACCGTCTTGTTGCCACCATAGTTGACGTAATCCTTCCAAAGGTTCTTCCGTTAAGGAATCCAATATATTGGTCCTAATTAATTCTGCATATCTATTCCGTACTGAGCTGAATTATTATCAAAATTAGCAAAATAACTATAATGCGGCTGCCGTCTCTCTGGATATTCCAACAAATAGCGCTCACAAGACGTTTTTGAATTTCGATTCGAAATATAATAAATCCTTATCATGTCTCGTTTTTCTTCGTTAGAAAAAGTCATTTTGGTTTAATAAGCGTTAACGATTAGTGAACGCACAGTGAACTGTCAAAATATTGGATAATTTAAACATTAACAAATGAACTAAGATAGCCGAAGTGCACGATGCACCGCCACTTTGATAAAATGCAATTATTTTTGTAAATATAGCCTAGGGCCTACAGTTTGAGGGATGACACTTTAATTACATTATTTATTAACCACCCACTTTTATGTTAGTTTTTCAGTTTTATGCAATGCGCTATTGCAAAAAAAAGTTTGTTTTTAATCCTATTAAACATCTAATTTTTGTCTCTCTCTAACACATGAGTTCTTATGGAAAATGCTATTAATATAAACTTTTTGAATAAGTGCGATACATCATTAGTTTTGGGACATTAGTAGCTTTTGAAATCCATAATAAAAAATCCAGGGCCGTATTTAAAAAAACAAAGTTGATGATGGCAGCTCAAATACGAAACGTCTGTTTGAAAATCTGATAACACCATCTTGTAGAACAGAAAAAGTAGCAATGAGAATGTGTAATTTGTTTTGTTATATCTATTCAAACAGAGTCATAAAAAAATAAAAATGAAATCGCGAATATTCGGTTTTTTCCAAAAATCTTCGGAAGTATTCGGAATATTTCAAATATCAAAACGGCGTTTTGATGAGCACCAAATTGCGCAACTTTGCCTCCATTTAACCGCCCTCGTATCTCTTCTAGTTTCCGAGATCCCAATGATGAGGCTCGAATTTGGGACACCCTGTACTTCTATCATTTGGAAATGAAGTGTTTTTCGAAAGAATTTTTGAAAAGAAGGAATATAACTGCTAGAACATGGATAATCCCCACTACCGGCGGCGGATTCCAATCCTTCAACAGAAAAAGAACCAGAAATCCCAGAGCAGTCATCACTCGAAGAAGCAACGGATGAAATACCTGGTGAAACCCCTGGTTTGATGACTTCGAGAATAAGAGAAATCACATCGGAATGTGAACCTTAGAACCGTAGTAAGTCGATATTGAATCATCTGAATATCAAACTTTTCAATCAATCAATAATCATACAGCTTGATTATTATCTGGAAACAATATTCAATGATTGTACAGTCAATTATCAAAAAAAGTGTGGAATTACAGTTCGATTATCCATTGCTTTATTGTTGGATAAGTCCATACAAAATGCAGAACAATGAACAAAGCAATGTACCTGAAGCGATTGAACCTTATGAATTTTCCAAAATATCTTCGATAGTGCCTGATTTGCAGGTGATTGAATATTTTTGACCACATTCTCAAAGCGTGCCATTGTGCATGGAATATATCCACGTAAGATCAAAGTGATTCACATAAAAAATGAGCTCAGAGGTAGGGCAGTACAACCGATAAGTTCTAGCCACTTATCCTGGAATCAAACATCTGATAAATTTAAATTCTGGAGACTCCCGTAACTTGACATCATCAATTCATGATCTTCAGTGCATGAAACAACTTCCGAATGTATCGCCTATAATATTTTTCAACCACCTCTCAATTACATGATGCTAAAATGCACGCTTGCGTACAGAAGTCTGTTATTACTGCAGAATAGAAACACGCACAATCTTCATTGATAGAAACTATGTCATTGAATACGCTTCTCACAGGACTTGAACCACGTATCGGTCAGGTAATCCGTGCTTTCAATCCAGCAGATTAACTTGCAGCACAAATCAGAATTGGAATGCAGTTTTCACAGTTTGGAAATCAGAAAAACGAAATGATAAATCAGCCTCTTTCCCAAGAAACCCAAATGAATGCCGAACGAGACAACTGAGACCTCAATTCAGTTCTCAGAGCTTCAATCAGAACATTCCAAGATAGGTACTCAACCGAATCAAAATAATTCGAGATGAACTAATTTTCAATCGAATCCTCAGAATAAAAGACCGCAACCAAACCTAACCCAAGTTCGAAAATAATCAGCTTATAACCAAAATCAATACCGACCACCTTTGATCCAAAGGAACCCTAAGTTTTCAATAAATTTCAATCAACATGACATACGAATCCCAAGATTAGCATACGGCTGATAATCAAGAATACTTACTATACCAGCGATAAATACAATCAAATATATTATAGCTATCCACCTGAGTATGATTATGATTATACGACTAGCGATTAGAACACTCAATCAAATGGATCATGCCAAATACAATTCTCGGAAGATCCTTCAACATATCAGGACTTTTTCTCACTTCCTAACTCGATCACCCACCGATCATACGTTAGATATACAATCTCGAATCCAATCTTTGAACTTTTAAGATCACAGCCAGACTCTTAACTTCCCAAAACAAACCTTCATGTGGAATCTCTGCTCATTGGAAACTGGAAGAACCTATATTACTTTAAAAATGCTTCAGACACCTATAAAAGTTTTATTGATACAGGCGAAGGCATCAATTTTCAAACCGGAAACTCACAAAATCATTGTTGATGAATCGACTATCATAAATTTCAAACAAATCCTCAAAAAAAATTTATCTTTGATTTGGACATTGACTTTGATGGCTGAAATGTGCTTGGCTCATATTTCTTGAAGCTTTACAACTGTATTTTTAAACGATGAGATTGAAACCTTCGGTGCAGAAGTTGAAACTTTTCTTAGAGATCAATAACCCTAACAACAACGTGATAATTTTGCACTCGACGCGCGTTTCGCTAACAAGGCTAGCATCTTCAGGAGACGACAATTTATACTGAATCTGAAGACTGGGGCTAGTTGTTTATATACCTAAAGTTTTCCGGTCCCATATGGACTTCGTTTGTTACTGCTACTTGTTCTAATTATTTTTTCTCGATTATGAACTAGTGCAGTCACTACTTGCAAAGTTTTTTGGTCCATCATCTGTGATTATTGATTATTCTGATAACTTCCTGAACAATACATTGAAAATCGGGCTGAAAGGGGTCCCCTGTCACCATACATGCTGTTTTCACATTTTGCTACATCTAGACTCTCATATGCATCGAGCAATCTTTTGTCATACACATGCTTGATCAGTTCAAGGTTGCTTTCACTAATTTTGTGGTCATTGTCTAGAACGTGTTGGACGACACTGGAGTTGTCTACTCCTCCGTATTTCATGTGTGCAAAATGCTCCTCGAAACGGGTTTCAATATCTCGTCGGCTCTGGCCGATGTTGTTGTTGCAATCTTGACAGCTGATTTCGTAAATTCCCGACTCCTCTGAGTTTCCTGATTTATTTTTTGGTTTACCAAGAAGCTGTTATAATTTGTAAGAAGTTGTATATGCAACTTTCATATTCACTTTATCGAATATCTGTTGAAGTCCTCTAGTGTTTTTGGGTTCATATGGGATAACTATAAAAGTTTCATTTCTCTCTTCTCCTTGAAAAGTCGAAGATTTATGTTTGATGTTTCCATAAATTTTCAATTTCTAATCATCCTATCGACTATCAAAGTAATCAGAATAATCAATAATAACAGATGACGGACCAAAAAACTTTGAAGGTAGTGACTGCACCAGTTCATTATCGGGAAATTAATTAGAATGAGTTGCAGGCATATGAGCAACTAACCCTAATGTTTGGATCAAGTATCAATTTTCTTCTCCAGAAGATGCTATCATGCTAATCAAATAGAAATAGAGCCACACGTGGAAAGAGTGTTCAAATTAAAATGTGATCTCAGTATTACTAACGCTATATTATTAGGGGAAGAGAAAGAAACAGTGAAAATCCCCAACGTGATTGTAAAAGGTGATGAAAATGTTATACACTTCTATTGTGAACACCAATGCCATTTCCAAATATTCCAATATATCAACGAAATCAAGCATAGCATCGAAACAAAAGATGCATTACCCGCCTTAACCTAATCCCAAAGGGACCTACAGGTAGGAGAAAGTAAAGGCAAAAATCTCCAAGATGCTTGACCAATGTATTATTCAACCGTCAACTTCTCCCTGGTCATGACCTCTTCGGGTGGTACCGAAAAAATCGGACACTTTCGGAAAGGAGAAGTAGAGAGTCGTAATTGACCATAGAAAATTGAACAAATTAACGATAGACGACAAATACCCACTACCGAATATATCAGACCTCCTTGGTCAGTTTGGCAAATGTCTATATTTTTCTCCACGCTTGATTCTGCATCAGGATTTCACCAAATTGAAATCGAACCTAAGTACATTCCTTTTAAGGTCTGGCTGGCTATTATCGACGACATAATTGTGCAAAAACTTCCAAACCACTAGCGAGGTTAATGCAAAAGGACTTCAGCTTCAATTTGGACACTAAATGAAGACAATCTTTCGATCAACCCAGGAAAGTTTTGATATCAAGCCGAATCTATCTTAACTTCGAAGAACCATTCTTGTTTACCACTGATGCCGGTGCGTTGGCAATTGGCGCTATTTTTTTTATATGCAGATTCACACGAAAAAGAAGCCCTGTAATGTTCAAAGAACATCGCGTGATCGAGGGACAGGAGATACGAATCAACATTCACTTTGAATTTTTGAAGTTTGGCAAGGAGTTCTAGAGCTCAGCTGTTCTATTGAAAAAAGATCCCTGAGCAAATGGAGTTCGACAGGTCTCGAAATTCACAACAAAAGGGTGGGAAATCTGTACTCGTCTAGTCATCCGTGTAGTACCATATTCCAAGACAGGTAGTATCTGAACCTTGTATATAATTAGAAGCTGGCGAGAAGAGAAGTATTTATTCGCACGAAATAGAAATCCAGTTTCTGGGAAAGGAACTTTAGTGATCGTTCTCACATGGTTTTCCCATGAGAGATTATCACCGATCGTAATTCCTAGCATCGAAATACTTGACTTTGTAGGAATAGTTATACCTGACATCTGAATATTAGATGATGATAGATCGGCTCTCCTTGAGAAGAGACATGCCTGGGTTTTTCCTAGCATTAAATTCCACCAAGTTTATGTTGCCCCATTCTATTATTTTTCCCAAGTCGTCGTTGATTTTATCTACGTGAATGTTTCTTTCAATTTTTGTTTCTCGAGCTGGTATGGGGACTCTGTAAGAGAAACTAGTATAAAGAGTAATGTCGTCCGCAAAACTATGTACTGAACAAGATGTTTTCTGTTGCAAATTATTGATATGAAGCAGAATCGAAGTGGGCGCCAGAACTGAACCCTGTGGAACACCTGCATTTATTGGGAGGATATCAGATGATACTCCATCAACAACCACATACAGAGACCTATCAGACAGAAACTCTTCAACAAAGCACACAACTGAGGAGGTAAATCATTAGTTCAGAAAGGAGATCCCGAAATCAAAATCAATCAAACGCTTTTGAAATATTGACTGCAACAGCTATCGTTTCTTCGAATTTTTTTATGGAATGCTGCCAAATATGAGAAACACAAGCTAATAAGTCACTGGTTGATAGTTGATGGCGAAATCCGTATTGTCGATCATTAATTATTCCTGATTTCTCTAGATATTTCATAAGCTCCATATTGATTACTTTTTCATGACTTTGGAAATGAAAGAAAGCAATGCAGTTGGTCTGTAATTACGAGGTAAACTTTTCTTCCCTTTTTTAGGAACTGGCTGAACTCTTGCTGTCCTCCAGGACTAAGGAAAACCCCCCAAGTTATATGGAAGTTTGAATAATTCGCAAAGTACTGGTTCCAATTCTAGGGCACATGCTTCATGCCTCATTTGTCTTCAGGTCCATGAGAAAATTTCTTATATTTGTTTGGTGAAAAATTATCTCAGGCATATGACTGTCGACAGGCGTGAAATTCGGAGGATCTTTTGCCGATGAGTCCAGAGTAGAATTTCCAGCGAACATATTTGCAAATATATTTGCTTTTTGTTGGGCAGAGGAGGCTTGTGATCCATCTTCTTCGGTTGAAGAGGGGAATGAATTGAAAGTGAAATTTTTGGAGACAGCTTTAGCAAATGACCAAAACGAACGAGAACCTTTTGGACATTCAACACGTTTTGAAACTGGGGTCTTGGCGTCAGCGATTGAATACCGCTTGTTTGGATGTGATAGCTTTAGCAGCTTTCATTGATCCATGGTTTCTCAGACTGTGGTCTCTTTCAACTACTCAGAATGAATGTTCTCATTCCTAGAATAATGATATCAGAGATTTCTTGGGCACATAGAGTGGAATCGCCAGATGAAAAACAGACTCCTCTCCAGCTAAAAGCAGAGAAAACATTCAAAGACCGTCCCAGTCTGCTGACTTGTAATGCCAGACACGACGTGCGGGTAACTTACCATTTATTGGAGCCAAATACAAAATAGTAGTAAGAAACAAGTCCAGTTTATTGGCAAATTGATTATTCGTATCAGGAATACGAGTGGGTTGATCTATGAGCTATTCCAGATCATTTGTGATAGCAAATGCCTTTACCTGTCGTCCTCTGTCATGTTCTATTCGGGAATTCGAGCCATGAAGAATTAGGTACATTACAATCACCCAATATGTTGACCTCAGCAGTCGGATGGTTTTCTTTGATGAAGTCGATTTTTTCCGATATAAATTCGAATAGTCTGTCAAAAGAGTCATTGTTAGGTGATATATGAAGACAACAAATTTAGTTTGTTGATGATTGATCAGTTTAAACCACATCACGTTAAAATCTTTCGGTTCCAGAACTTCTTCGCGTTGGCAAGATAAATCATGCCTAGAGTATAGACAAACACCACCTCTGAAACGGAAGCGAGAATTGAATTCATAACCTGGACAAAGCATTTGTACATTATTCGTATATGGATTGACCTGAATTCCAGTGGAATGAGAATGTCAGGTTTTTCGGTTTGCAGATGGCAATGCACATCATTGATATTTTTATTCATACCACGAATATTACAATAATAGATTCTCAATACTCTCGATGAAGGCTCCCCCGGAGTACCTCCCACCCGGAAATCCGATTGGGAAGGTATTTTACTTCCGGAGTATTCACTTACTTTATCATTATTTTTTAAATTCAATAGTTGGGAAAAACCGGAAATATCAATCACATACTGAAACATGAATTAACACTTCACAGCACCTATAGTTGGTATGGTGGTATCTCACCGGGCGATGTAAGACCATCTTCCACTATGACTCATAGGAAACGATCCCCCTATAACTCACGCTTCCAGAACCTTCTGCAATGGCAAATCGAAGTAATAATCTACAATTGAGGGAGAGAGCGCCTTGCCATTGTTCGGACTGTGAAATACTTCCGCCCTCATTTATCATCGACAATTCATCTATGATTTTGCAAAAACTTCTAAACCACTAACGAGGTTATTGCAAAAAGACGTTACTTTTAGTTTCGACACCAAACGTAGATAATCTTTTGATCAACTCAAGAACGCTTTGATATCAAGCTCGATCCTCATCTATCTTCACATGGAAGAACCATTCTTGCTCACCACTGATGCCAGTGCATTCGCAATTGGCACTATTATGTCAGAAAGAAAGAAATGAATACCATCCCTCTATCCACAAAACCACGAATTTCACTTTGTCAAGATGAGAGCTGGGGGCAGATTGAGACCTCAGCGTGAAGTCACATTTACTCTTGAAAATGGCTTCAAAATCGGAGCCGAAACGTCGAGAACAAAACTCCAGACGAGGTTCAACCCGAACTCAACAACAACATCCGAACACACACACACACATATATATATATATATATATATATATATATATATATATATATATATATATATATATATATATATATATATATATATATATGCAAGATGAATTTTCTGGGTTTTTTATCCGTTAGGTATCTTCTGATTTGTTCGACGTTTCAAATTCCATTTTGAATTCATTCTCAAGAACTGTGAGACGAATATCTGTCCATACCGTCCTGGTCAATCACTTCCCTTACGAAGTAACCCAGCAAGAGTAAGCAAAGACTTCAATTGTCTGTTCTCCATGGAAACTGGTATTTATAATATTCGTCTCACAGTTCTTGAGAATGAATTCAAAATGGAATTCGAAACGTCGAACAAATCAGAAGATACCTAACGGATGAAAAACCCAGAAAATTCATCTTGCATATCGAAGATCCGTGAAAACGTCAATTTTTCTACATATATATATATATATATATATATATATATATATATATATATATATATATAAAGAGAGAGTGTTATTTGCTATGAAGCAAGATTAATCAGGAAACTGATAAATAGATTATCAAATTCTCTGGTCTATCACAATTTGCATTCAATTCGAAATGCCCACCACAAGATAGCTAGCTATTTCTGGCTTTGGCCTTCATCAGCTGTGGGTTGGCATGGTCCTCGTATCGAAGACAAACTGTGATAGATATCCAAAGGATTTGATATGAATCGTGCCTTTACGGCAAGCGACACATAAGTGGAACCACCTAGGGTGTAACACTATAAGGAAATGCTGTCATAGTTTTCCGTCAGTGGATGACTATCACAGTTTGTCTTCGATACGAGGACCATGCCAACCCACAGCTGATGAAGGCCAAAGCCAGAAATAGCTAGCTATCTTGTGGTGGGCATTTCGAATTGAATGCAAATTGTGATAGACCAGAGAATTTGATAATCTATTTATCGGTTTCCTGATTAATCTTGCTTCATAGCAAATAACACTTTCTCTTTGTATCATTTCAGATACATTTGTGGATTCGATTTTCGATAACACTCTGAGAGTGCTTATCATTATTCCTGCAAACGCAGTTGTTAGTTGACGTGGCGAACTGTCACCACTGACGGAAAACTATGACAGCATTTCCTTATAGTGTTACATCCTAGGTGGTTCCACTTATGTGTCGCTTGCCGTGAAGGCACAATTCATTTCAAATCCTCTGGATATCTATCACAGTTTGTCTTCGAAACGAGGACCATGCCAACCCACAGCTGATGAAGGCCAAAGCCAGAAATAGCTAGCTATCTTGTGGTGGGCATTTCGAATTGAATGCAAATTGTGATAGACCAGAGAATTTGATAACCTATTTATATATATATATATATATATATATATAC